>ML806494.1:126225-139822 GCA_009831015.1 Picea engelmannii | reverse complement strand
TTTATGTAAATTTTTAACTATAAAATTTTATTTGGAAAAGCGAATTGAGCATCAACAAAGTGGGATGGATTTTTATTCGAAGTTCTCCACCATTTTATCATCAACTTAATTCCACTATTCATCATTTCATAACTGAAATTGCATATTCCAGTTCTGCTACATAGAACCAATGCAGATTTTAAGATAGGATTTCGCTGATACTTTTGGGCGACTAATGTGTACATACAAGGAGGCTACTTGAAGAGTTCGTCAGATTAAACTCCTTCCTAACTCAAACCACATTCCTACCTGATAGGAACTAACAGGGAAGAAACTGCAAAGGTCTCGGCTCAACCATATAACCTATTAATGATAGGTTATCTAATAATTATGAAAAATAAAATACATTTGACAGAATGTTTAAAAGTAAAAACAAAATATTTCACAAAACGTCAAATTCCAGGCCTGCGTGCTACGACCAAGCAGGAGAATCATTCCAGCAGCACGAGGGTTCCAAAATTAGCATACGCTGGCAAAAGTAAAGGAGAATTTCGTGGGATGCTAACACAGCGCCGTTGATTTTTCAGAAATCCAATGGAGCGTTGACAAAAAGAGGGAAAAACGAAATGGGAGCCTCCCTGCGCGGGCTCACATTCTGGTAACACAAACTCCGAAGCAAGGAGGGGAAAGGAAACGCCCCGGCAAGTAAAAACACCACGGCTGAAGGGTTAGACGCCATCATAACAAGGGACAACCAGAGTTTGAAAGAAATCACTATTCAAGAACTTAAGAGGTAACCCCAATAAAAGTGAATCGCTGGGAACAACCAGAATATAAATCCTCACTTAAGTCCAGAAATATAAGATATAAACATTCGTTAAAAACAAAAAATGCTTTCATAAAGCTAAATTGTTGCTATCACCATTAACACTCACCATAGGGTTTTTATACACAATAACATTTAACTAACTAAGGCTGCGATTGACCGCGACTAGTAAAACTGCACCCCCATAATTTAACGACGATGATAAGATATCCAGGAATGTACAGCCAACGAGAGCGACGCAGAAGCATAAAGATTTAACCAAGTAGTAGTAAACCCATCCAGAATGCTAACAACAGATTTTTGGGCAACCAGCGAATGGACAAGGGCTAAAGACAGGTTCCTCCATTACTACTGCACAAGACGAAATTGCAGAGAAAAAGGGCCACCCAGTAGTTACAGGGTTAAATTGCGAGGGGGGTGATACAACATGGCGCGGGTTGAACCATCATATGATAAACACAGAGATGAGAATAATTATTTTACAACCATAACAAATTTTAATCGCCGAGGATCAGAATTAAAACAACCTTTACATCCAAATAAAACACAACCATCTAATTTTCAGAAGCAACCTCAGACTATCATTCAACCAAACAAAACATACCTTGGCCTGTTCGCCCGCTCCGGATGGCGTCCGCGTGCTCCGTGACGCTCCCGCTTGCCGACCGCAGAGGACTCACCAGTACCTCCCAGCCAAATGCTATGGGTACTCTGCTTCCCCCTTAGCCCCCCGAGCCGCAAAGGGGCCACACACAACCCACACAATAGCCTAGCTTCTCAGCTCGCCTCCAAGGCTGAGCTACCACTCCCGTCAACTGAGAATCCCCAACTCCTACAAGAAATCAGTCCAGTCTCTAGTCTCGCAGCATAACAATACCAATAGCTAAAAAAAGTCCCCTTCTTTTCCCCTCTCCTCTTCTTTTATCCAACCTCAAACCCTAAATCCTCTTTTTTTTTTAGGTTCCCCCCCCCCCTTTTCCTTTTTATTTATTTATTTATTTTTTGAACTCAAAAAGTAAATGTGCTCATTCATCATTTCCTTTTATTTTCACATGCATAACTTTTTATTAAGGGTAGAGTCGGTAGGGATTAATAAATTTATGGAGGGAGAATCCATTATTCTTTTTCTTTATTCTATAAATTAAAGATTTAGGAATACCAACAATTTGTTTATGATATATATATATATATTTTCATTTTTCTATTTACTTCTAGCATTCATCATTGTAATTTATCAATATCCCTCATTTAAATTCACCATTAATATATATATAAATACATAGGATAGTGAGATATTAAAGTGATGACAACATGTATGGGAAAAGTAGGTGTATTACATAAAAAGGAATAATGAGAAATTAAGGGGAGGGATGGTGATTTAGTAATGTGAACTGGACATGTAAAAGGGAGATGGATACTGGAAGATTAAGGTGACGGTGGATGGTTTAATAAAGTAGACATGGATAATGAGAGGATAATGGTCTTAGTTTTTTTTTTTGTGTTTTTTTTTTTTGAAATTTTCTTTATGTTACACTACGAAGGTGATGTCATTCTCCCACCAGTTAGGAATCAATTTTCTTCTTCACAAAGTTTTAAAACTAGTAGATTTGCTTTAACACTTACCCTCGTTATCGCCCCAAGAAATTCATGAAGACTAACTATTACTTAGGTGGGTTTTTTTTTGTTTAATTTGTTATTTTTATCCCAGGGTCTGCTCTTAGGGTTAGACTAAAATTTTACCCTAACAGTTTTTTTTTTTTTTAGACCTGTACTAGATTCTGAACTGGGCGTCACTGGGTTAGGGAAGTTGTTTAGGAATCTCTTAAAGCGTTAAGGTCTTAGGGCTATTAGGTTTGTTTCCTTCCTCCACATCAATGCGACGTGCCCTTCAGGACGCACCACGTTCTCCGAGGGTGCCACTCGCCTCGTTCATTTCCTTTACGCGACATGCCCTTCAGGATGCACCACGTGATCCAAGGGTGCCACTCGCTTCTCGTGTTTCTTTTGTGCGACGTGCCCTTCAGGATGCACCACGTGCTCCAAGGGTGCCACTCGCCAACTGGACTGATTGGTAGACATCTATAACCCCTGGATTCAACACTCCTCCAGGTGAACTTGTAGGAGACTAAGGGTTCTAAGGAATAAGGCCCCCGCCTTATTGCACGCCCCTTAGAATCATCGTGAGCGACTGTCGCAGTCTTCCCTCATGACATCGTGGATCCTCTCGAACTAGGTAATCGTTAACCTACAATTCGAGCCACGGCGGGAGTGCTAGTAGGCGGTGGCAGGGCTGCTGTCCACCCCTCTCCCTCAACCTCTCTGGAATCATGTGTGGCCCCTTTACTCCATATGTGAGTCTAGTTAGCAAGCTATCGTCAGCCTGCATCAACAACAATCATGTCAGAATGTCAACAACAAATCATCAATCGAATGAAACATCATAGTAAACATATCACCCAAAAGCACACTCCCTGACTCGGTCCAGAGTCCAAGGGGGTTCTACCGATGCCTCTGCATCCTCAAGGTCAAAAACCCTACACACTCAATAAAACTGAGTCAATAGCACCTGTCTACATCAAATAGTAACACATCATGTCATCAGTCAATCGCATCATAATCAAGTAATAATGGTCTACCATCATAAAAGTCCAGATCACTTGCGAGCAAGTGTCCTCAATAATAAGTGTTCTCAGTGTGCCAGAGCGGGATGTTACAGGTGCAATGATACAAACATAGGGACACGATGCTTAAACACTCATGCCAGTTGGAAGACTATATAATCAAGAAAGAACGGTGAAGAAGAAGTGTCTCTGCAATCCAGATAAGAAGACCAAAAGTAGAAGCAGAGTCCAAAGAAGAAGAACTGATGATACTTATGCAGTGAGGGCGTAAGGGAGGAGCAAGGAAGGATTCATATTTCGTGAAGTGTTATGATCTCGCCAGAATGGTATTCAAGTATATTTCTAATTGACCGTCTGCCCACTTACTTTCTTCTTCCTGCCCAATACAAGAAGTTTGTATGATGTCATCTGCTTTATGTTGTATGCTTTCTGTTGACCGCTACAAACCTGCATGTGTCTCCCTTTAACAAGATAAAGATTATGGTCATTTTGGAACTAGAACAACACACATTTTTGTTTATAGCTAAGGATTTGTATGTAGTCAAAGGTTGTGAAATGTCTCTTTTGTACTGTCCATGAGTCCCACATGTTCTAGAACAATTGTTGAAGACCACAAAAAATCAGAGATATCATGTATTACAGTTCTCTTCAGCTGCTGCAGATAAATTGAGTGCAAAACACCATATTGCCATATTGATATTATGGTAGCTTCGGGAGGTATGAACCTCTATTGTGACCTATGAAGAGATTAAAATATTCTGGAAGGAAGCAAAGAAGTAAAGGAAACCCTAGACGAGATATCGGCTGCAAAAATATAATTAATATGAATTAATTAGTACCTAGAAGGAGAAGTCGGCCCAAGCAAGCCTGCCAGATTACTATAAATACAGGGCACCAATTTCTCATTATTCACATTCTCAGAATTGTAGAGAGCCAGTTGTGCGCACTGCAGTTTGGCATCTTTGTGTGCAAGTTCTGGGAAAGGTGTTGCGCCAGTTTCTAGGTGGGACTATCTGATCAACTTTGGTTACTTTTCTTGCTTGGTGCATTAGCCTTGCTTGGCTATTGATTGCTACCAATATTCTTCTCTATCAAGGTCAAGTTGCTCGGAGGGTTGCTTCGGCCTATGGTTGGGTGACAAGGGTATTGTCAATGGTAAAACAAGCACAATCCTTCATATTCTAATAGGTTATGGGCCCACACCTCCTTCATTCAGTCTAAACGCTGGAAGGAAGCATAACCGCTAGGATATTGAGCTCGCTGAGGAACTGCCGCTAGGGTTACTAGGAGGAGAAACTTCCAAAGACACTTCCACTAGGGTTACTAACAGAAGCAGTTGCAGAAACCCTAATCTCATATCCGACACCTTGTGATGGAGCATCTTTCTCAAAAAGAAGATATTCAGATGTGCCCTAACTCAACGCACCTTTTGGCTCTCTCAAAAGATAGAAACAATGAAGTTGAATTTTTGGATCAAGGCATGACCAGTTACCAGTCAATGAAAGACATGAGTGAAATGATCAGTCTTTTACACTACTCAGCACTTACTGGAACGATTGAAGATGGCATGTGGATAATCAATAGTGGAGCTTCTAGGCACATGACAGGAGATCAAACCAGACTCACAAATCTAAATGAGAAGACCACCTCGTACAAGGTAGAGCTTGGAGACAAAACCAGTTACCCGTGGAAGGATTTGGACAAGCCTCCATCAAAATGAAAAAAGGTAACTATGTTCACTTAAGAAATGTTTTATATGTACCTGGTTTAGAAAAGAATCTTGTATCGATATCTTGCCTAGAAGACAAAGGAAACATAAGAGATTTCGTGGATGGAAAGGTGTTATCATGGCATAAAGACTCCAACATAAAGAATGTTGGGGTTATTGGAAGTTGTAAAGGAAATCTGTATAGACTACTAGAACAAAATGAAGAAGCTCTTGTACACAACAAAGTCAACCCCAATCAGCTTTGGCACATAAGGTACGCTCACATTAACTATCAAGCATTACCCTTTCTCAAAAGTATGGTTGAAGGAATACCAGAGTTGCAGTCTACACATGAAGGAATCTGCAAAGGATGTGCCCTTGGGAAGAATATCAAGAAACCATTCCCAAGCAACAACGATAGATCTAAGGAGATTCTAGATTTGATACACTCAGATGTTTGTGGTCCAATGCCAGTAAAATCTCTAGGAGGATATTCTTACTAGAGGGTGTACAAGATCAAACATGCAACAAACGGAAGTGTGGATAAATATAAGGCAAGATTTGTAGCTAGATGGTTCTCCTAGAAGGAGGGAGAAGATTATGAAAAAACGTTTGCTCCGGTGGCTAGATATACTTCCATCAGAGCTATCATATCTCTTGTCGCTTCCATGGGATGGAACTTACATCAGATGGATGTAAAGACAACTTTCCTCAATGGAGCAATTGAAGAAGAAGTATATATTGAACAACCTCAAGGGTTTGAGGTACATTCCAGAGACACTCATGTTTGCAGATTAAAAAAAAGATCTATATGGACTCAAGCAAGCTCCAAGGGCTTGGAATGCCAAAATGGATAACTATCTAACGAGACTTGGTTTCTCCAAGAGTCATGCAGATCCAAACCTTTATTATAAAGTCGTGGACAATGCACCTGTAATTATACTACTATATGTTGACGATCTATTTGTAACAGGTGAAGAGTCGCTCATCATTCAGTGCAAGAAGGAACTAGCTTCTGAATTTGATATGAAAGATCTAGGTCTCATGCATTATTACTTAGGACTAGAAGTATGGCAAAAACGTGGTGAAGTATTCCTTGGACAAGGAAAGTATGCAATAAATATCCTTCAGAAATTTGGAATGATGGATTGTAAGTCCATGGACACTCTTATGAATACAGATATAAGAAAAGTGAAAGATCTAAATTATGATCCAGTAGATCCATCTCTATATCGACAACTAATTGGGTCATTGATATATTTGGTAAATACTAGACTAGACATTTTCTTTGTCATAAATACACTAAGCCAGTTCTAGATGGAACCAAGACATGAGCATTGGATAGCTGCAAAGCATGTATTAATATATATTTGTGGGACAATAAACTATGGCTTGAGATATACCGCATCTAGTGATATCCAACTTCATGGATTCACAGACTCTGATTGGGCAGGAAGTGCAGAAGACAGAAAGAGAACTTCAAGTATGTGTTTCAGCTTGGGCTCCGCTATGATATATTGGGGCAGCAGGAAACAAAAGTCTGTCGCACTCAACACAACAGAAGAAGAGTATATGGCAGCATGTGAAGCATGCACAGAAGCAATATGGTTAAGGAAGTTAATCTCCGATTTATTTGATCAGATTCCAGAATCGACCATAATATATTGTGATAATCAGAGTTGTATAAGATTGTTATAACATCCCATGTTTCATGAAAGGTTAACATGGGAAATGGTCCAGATTGCTGATATATCATAGACAACAACTTCCCATTGTGGTTAACATGGGGAGTGGTCTAGGGTAGTCTCTCTTCTTGAGGGTTACTCAAGAAGACTGGCCCGCCTTACCAGACAATGATTTCTCATTGTGGTTAACATGAGGAATGGTCCGTTTTGGAGGTTGATACAGGACAATATTTTCCTCTTGTGGTTAATAGAGGAAACGGTCTGGACATTCATTCCTTAGGGTTTATACATTTTCTCCAGGGTGCACTTTGATTAGTGTAGGAGGAATGGCCCAGGGTGGGGAATGGTCCAGGCTTAGCAATCAGGGACAGACATTCCTTAGGGTTTATACATTCTCTCCAGGGTGCACTTTGATTAGTGTAGAAAGAATGGCCTAAGGTGGGGAATGGTCCAAGTTCATAAGACATGACAATTATTCTTCCTTGCTTGTGAAGAATAGTCCAGATATCTCATTGTTCTACTCTGAGGGAAGATATTCTTTCATATCTCACAGACGTGAGTGAAAGATTGGCCCAGATGATTTAGTTTATCTTTAACAATATTTTATGTCCAGGTTGTCATCAGATGATTGTTATGGAGACTGTCTGTCTCTAGACAGTAGAGATATACTACTATGGTGGATATGTTCCACTGTTTGTGACTATGTGTCATGGTTTGAGTGGTTGTGTACTACCGTGGATAGACACAGTTGTGTTCTAACAATTGATATTATACCAGTTGTCATGGAGATTATCCAGTTGGATAATAATGATGGTGTGCGTGATGCTACCAGTTGAATGGTCTGTTAGTGCTCAAGACCATACCTCCCTAGCTAGGAGGGAGTATTGATATTATGGTAGCTTTGGGAGGTATGAACCTCTATTGTCACCTATGACGAGATTAGAATATTCCGGAAGGAAGCAAAGAATTAAAGGAAACCCTAGACGAGATGTCCGTTGCAAAAATATAATTAATATGAATTAATTAGTACCCAGAAGGAGAAGTCGGCCCAGGCAAGCTTGCCAGATTGCTAAAAATTCAGGGTGCCCGTTTCTCATTATTCACATTCTCAGAATTTCAGAGAGCCAGTTGCGCGCACTGCAGTTTGGCAGCTTTGTGTGCAAGTTCTGGGAAAGGTGTTGCGCCAGTTTCTGGGTGGGACTATTTGATCAGCTTTGGTTACTTTTCTTGCTTGGTGCATTATCCTTGCTTGGCTATTGATTTCTACTAGTATTCTTCTCTGTCAAGGTCAAGGTGCTCGGAGGGTGGTGTCGACCTATGGTTGGGTGACAAGGGTATTGTCAATGGTAAAATGAGCACAATCCTTCATATTCTAACATGCCATTGGTTGGAAGCCACCGTAGATGGTCTACTTATATATATATATATATATGTGTGTGTGTGTGTGTGTGTGTGTTTTGAAAGTATGTGTTTTATTAGTGTCAGTTATAGTTTAGCGAGTTTGAGAGATTGTGAATTCAATGAATGTGCATTGAATATTGTATGAGATCTTGGAATTTGAAACATACCGAGTCTAGTCAACTCAATGTGTAAGAGCATTTAGATAGTTAGAATTGACTACTCTAACAAGTTGCAGGTGCAGAAAGAAGATCCAAGATGATGGATTCAGATCGTGTGTGTGTGGCGTGCAAGTAAGTAAAATAAGGACTCTTGTCTCTTGATATAAGCTGACATCCCCGATTTCAAGAACAACTATTCTTATGATTGTTAAGTCACCTTGTATAAGTGAATTTTGAAGACATTCTATATCTAGACGACCTTTCTAGAAACTGATGAATAGTCGAAAGAAAAATATATGACAGATGGAGGTATGTCCATAGGATGCTTCATTACTTGACAAATTTTCTCATGGAATCCCTAGTGAGTTGAGTTTGTCAATATTATCTATTATACAAGTTCATGAATGATGGTCTGAAGCATTTATACTTTAAATGAGTTGAATGGTAAGCTCGAAGATGAGGATGAGAAAGAGCCCAGTCCGGAAGCATCAAAGTGGGTGTAGGCGTTAATGAAGACCATGCCAGACAAAGTTAAAATGTTGTAACTACTTTTGTTTTGTAATTGTGATTTGATTATTGTAAGATTTTGTAATATAAGCATTAAAGAAGGTGTTAGAGATAATGCTTCATTAATGTTTCATACTAGAGTTTGGGGATTGGTTTGAGTTGTTGAAGGATGTTGAGATACTTAATATACTTAATGTATTCGAGTGAAAGAGTGTAATACAAAACTATGTTTATGTGTGTATATCTCTGCAATCTCCCAAATCTTATTTCTTTTTAATTAGGTAAGATGCCCCACAGTTTTAATTAAAACTAAAACCATTGGTGTCATAGATATAGTTGCATTTGGACGTGAAAATTCATCACAAAACCTGAAACGACACGCCTTAACTACTATCACCCAAAAACTATCAATTAGATAATTAAAAATTGAAAAATATTATATTGGTTGGAAGACGTACTCTGAAAAATTAGACAATTAAAAATCGAAAAAGATTATATTGGTTGGAAGATGTGTTCTGAAAGTTTGATTTTTTATTTTTTTAGACAATTATTATCCAAAAACTATATTAATAGAATGGTTGGTGAAATCACAATTTTACACTATTCAAATTATTATGTTTTTTATTACATAAATCAATTCAACCCTTTTCAAAAAGAATCAAGAATCATGACAACAAGAGAATATATAATTTTAATCACCCATTGAAATCTACAATTCCTACTATTTTTCTAATATGCAATTCCTACTATCTTTCTAATAAAATACACAGACACCAAAAGAATATATTATCTCAATCAATCGTTGAAATTTTCAATTACAACTAAATTTAATGTAGAACCTTTAGTCTACTTCTTTTATGATTATCGTAAACTCTTGCGAGCGCACACAGAAAAAATGCAATTCTCAGAAATTAAGCATTTTTGTCCCGAAAAAGAAACATAAAGGGTTCAATTAATTAATTAGAAAAACCATAATATTACCTCCATTTATACATCTATTTCACACCAATTATAATATGAGTTTTACAAAAAGGATCTTCACCTACGGGAATGAACCATCTTAGAAATTACTGTTGCGGAAATGAATGGACACTGTTGAGGCAAAGCTTTGGAATTTAGTCCCATGCGTAGCATTTGATTCATATTTTGTCAAAAACCATCACTATCAATAGTTTAGTTACTTAATTCAAAGGTTTCAACAATATCTAAAGCCTATGATACTTTGATGTTCATCTCGTAGATCGATATAAATTCATATAATAGCAATGGAAGTTCTACTATTACTAAAACATAAAATGAGGGCTTTGAGAACATCTTCACTTTGTCTGCCGAAGACTCTGATGCATGCGTCCCTCGCTTGGTATGATCCATGTCGTTGAATAAATGCTTGACATTCATCCCCTATCCAACACTTGAATTCTTCACTCTGCTGCCCTACTAACTGCCCGACTATGATGAGCAAAGTAAGAATATCCCCAGGCATAGTGCTCTGAATGGACTCTATTATTTCCCTTATAGAAGGAATGTGGTTCTCCAAAATTGTGAGCAAGAACTCCTCCGACTGCATTCCTTGAAGATATGAAGACATGTATGATGCACGAATCCAGTTCTTCTCTTCTTCCATTTTCAATTTGGGAGAGCTCCTGATAATCTCCTCTGTGTTCACAAAAAGACTTGCAAATTCTATGGATCCAGGAAGATCGACATCAAGACGTTGTTGATGAGTAATGGATTGCACCATTGCTTTGTCCTGCAATATCTCATATTGTGCATTTATAGACTTTAGGGTGGTCCTGAGAGAGTTCTCCAGAACGCATCTCCTGCACCTGCACTTGAAACCACGACCCTCGCACATAGCTTCGCGTTGCGGCAAGGGAACAAGGGTATCAAAATACAAAATATTGATATCCTCTCCTTTCTCAATGGGTTTGATGGCATGGATGAACATGGAAATTCCCACTTCTAACCAGCTCGAGTTCGACAAACAAGAATGGTTAATGACGGACAACAACGACAAAAGACCTTTAAAATCCTGGTCTTGCTGAATGAGTCTAGTTCCACTGAATGAGTTCTGAATTATAATATCTTGAATACAGTTAACATCCACATGTAAATTTTCACTTTGTTCTTCACCGTACGTCTTAAACAGATCAATGGATGGAACATCCAACCTACCTTGCGCGGAGGATTCGTCTAAACCAGGGATGGAATTTCAAATTTCCCCTGCCTGTCAAGTGAAAATTTGATGACGGTTATTTTATTTTCATGGCTGTCACTTTACGTTTTAGGCAAAACCATAAGTGTCAAATTATTTTGTATATTATATGAAAATTTCATTGTTATAATATTTTTCCTATTTTTTGTATTTTGACTATACAATTTTCTTTAGTAAAATAATAATAATAATAAAAACTCAAGAAAAGAATTGATAATCTAGGTTATAACTTAATTTATATTATCAAAACAATATTGTGGAATATTACATAATACATAGCTCCAAAATCTAGTTTTAAAGAGTTATCAATGATGATATTTTACAAATTAAACATTTCAACTGCAACCCCTACATCCTTGGGAAAAATTCAAAATTGAAGATATGGTTAACTATGACATCATAAGCTCAAACATCATGGAACATCAAGAAACCTTTCACATCCGAAGCTAAATCTACATGGAACAATAAGCAACCCTTGACATTCAAAGCTCAAACAATATGGAACAATAAGCAACCTTTCCTATAGCAGGGTGAAATGAAAAACTGTAACAAAAATGAACAATAATTAGATTTCTTTCTTTAAAAATTTAAACCATAAAAGCAATAATCTTAGTTTTATTAACCAAACTGCTTTTTTATTTACCTATTGAAATCATAAAAATGCCTACTATTTAAAGAAGATAACACTTACCCATCCATTTTTCAAAAAATTGGCCACCACTGTTACTTCAGTGACCAATAACAAAGGATTCCACATGAAACTCAAAATTCTCAAAACTTTATTTTCCTACAATTTTTTTTTTTAATTAAAACTAAATTAGTTTTCAAAACTTTACTTTCGTGCAAAAAAAATATTTTTAATTAGAAAAAAATTATGAAAGACAGAGTTCATTGTTAACTATAATTTACAAGTATTTATATGTTGGTTGTGGAGCCTGATTATGTTCCTGATTCATAGGTCTTTGCTTTCAGCTGTGTTTATACCCCATGAATACTTTACACCCCAGAAGTATGTACACTCTTCCATGCGGGGGAGTACAGAGGGGGGGTGCCCCCTCTGTGGGGTCTGGGGGCGAAGCTCCCGAAGGAAAAATTGCCTTGTAAATGTATATTGTAATTTCATTGTAAATCTGGACCGTTCATTATAAGGCGCAAATCTAACGGTAGAAATTATGTTAGGGTTTTTTCCCTAGAAGACAACCCTCTGTTATGAGGGAAATGTATTGCAGCTATGCATTATAGCGAGTATTGTATTCTGAGAGAGGAGACTGTGAGAGAAAGAAGAGGAAGTTACAACGGGTTTTGTTGTAGGTTGTATTCCTTAATTTGCTAGATAATAATAAAGGAAGGACCTGGAAATTTCTCTAGTGGATGTAGCCCACACTCGGTGAACCACATAAATCTGTGTCTCTCTTGTATTGTGTATCTTCTGTGTTTTGTTTCCGCATTTGTTTTATTTTATTTCTCCACGGTCCTATTTTTCTAACAACTAGTATCAGAGTGAAAGGTAACTCATAGGAAAAGAGGGTTCCTGGTTCGAGTGGGAACAATGTCGGAAGATGGAAAGTTTAGGGTCAAGAAATTTAACAGCCAAAACTACTAGTTATGGAAGATGCATATGGAAGATTATTTATATCAGAAGGATCTATTCCTACCATTGGGCGGAGTAGCAAAGAAGCCGACGACCATGAAGGACGAAGAATGGGATATTCTTGACAGAAAGGCTCTAGGAACGATACGGCTGAGCTTGGC
This sequence comes from Picea engelmannii, assembly GCA_009831015.1. NCBI lineage: Eukaryota > Viridiplantae > Streptophyta > Pinopsida > Pinales > Pinaceae > Picea > Picea engelmannii. The sequence goes on along the minus strand of ML806494.1, from coordinate 126,970 downwards.
AGTGTCGGTGGATTTCAATATTTCAAAAGAAAAGACAATGAAGGATCTGATGGACGCATTGGCTAAACTGTATGAAAAACCCTTGGTGTCTAATAAGGTATTTCTAATAAAGAGATTATTTAATATGAATATGTCAGAAGGTGGGTATGTTGCAAATCATTTAAATGAATTTAATACGGTTACTAATCAACTAAGTTCTGTAAAAGTGGACTTTGATGATGAGGTTAGGGATCTTCTAATCTTGTGCTCATTGCCAGAAATATGGAATGGCTTGGTCATGGCTGTAAGTAACTCTGTCTCTGGTTCAAATAATTTAAAATTTGATGATGTTGTTGGTGGTATCCTTAGTGAGGAAATGCGACGGAAAATCACAGGTGAGACATCAAGTAATGCGTTGAACATGGAGAACAGGGGAAGACAAAAGGATAGAGGAAAGGGCTCAGGGAACTGTGGGAATTATAGGAAGGGAAGATCCAAATCCAGACTTGGAAAGATAGAGTGTTGGAATTGTGGGAAGAAAGGACATCTGAAGAAAGATTGCAGAGCTCCAAAGAAACAAAGAGATGGACAACAATAGAGAAATCAGGAAGCTAATGTAACAAGTGATGTGTTACAAGATGCTTTGATTCTTTCTGTAGATAATATTTCTGAGTCTTGGGTAGTAGATTTAGGGGCTTCATTTCATGCCACACCCCATAGGAAACATTTTCTATATTATGTTCAAGGTGATTTTGGACAGGTTCAT
>ML806494.1:93166-107771 GCA_009831015.1 Picea engelmannii | reverse complement strand
CCTGGTGCCCTTCATAGAACCAATCCAATCCAAGAAAAACCGTGAATTAAAGGGTATTTTCAAAATATAAATATGATTTTGGAATGAGTTGGTTAACTTGAGTGTAGTTTTTTTCCCCGAGTCACTAGTAAATTATTAACTACTCATGAATGATAGGAGGATTAACCATTAAAAGATTACTCATGAATGACACATGGATTAACCATTAAAAGAGGAAAAACCATGGTGAATCACAAATAATCATGGAAAACAAGAAAACATTGATTTTAAATATAGAGTATGAATGTACCTCTAGTTGTTGTTGCTCTGAACCGATGGAGCTAGTTCCACCCTTGAAATGTGGGCACCTTCATTGTTCATTTACTCCCTCAACTAATATGGTCCAGGTGTCATCAACAAAATCGTTCACCATGCCACCTTGCTATAAATATCTCATTATTATTATTATGTCACTATAAAATAATTCTACCAACTAATACAAGATAACCATACTTACAACTTACAAATTACGAGTCACGGTTTTTAATATAACTATATTATAAAAATATTGAAAATTTTAAAAAATATATATTCAATAACAAATAACAACCTCATAATAATAATAAAACATTAATAATAATATATATTGAGATATATATTATACAATTTAAATATTTTAAATTTAAATTTAACCAATAAATACCTATAAGGTGTTTATGGTGGTTAATGTAATACTAAGTACCTACTATAGATTTTGTTTTAAATTTAAATTTAAATGTCATTTTCTCTTGCTGATTTATTATTTATTATTTAATTTAATAATAAGTAATATTTAATTTTATATATTATAAGAAAATTATTACTTAGTATTTAATTTTATATATATTATAAAAATATTTATTACTTAGTATTTAATTATATATATATTATAAAAATATTTATTACTTAGTATTTAATTTAAGGATTGGGTTATATTTAAGAAAAAAAATTTAAATATTTAATGAATGATTTAAAAAAAAAAAACTAACTAATAAATTTAACTACCAAGATTTTCCTTAATTAAGTCAAATTCATTTTAAGAAGCACATCCACCTTAATGGAGTCAAATGCATTTTCACACAAACAATGACTTGTTTTCTCTGGATAACCCACTAATTTTTTTGAACTTATTTATATAATTTGAGACTTACCATATCTATGACACCCGAGAAATTTGAAAACCCCATAATTGTTAATGACAAAGAAGGGATGATCGACCATGAGGTCGACTAGAGTGATCTCTAGAACATAAATGACACCAATGCTTTTAGCAGTACAATTGCTAAGACTCATGGTAAGCACACTCCCAAAATAATTTGCATTGGGTAGAAAAAGCCTAGGAGGTTTGCCACCCTCATCGTCCTCTTCAGGGCCCCAACACTAAACATTGCGATCATTGAGGCCTTCAAGCTAATCCGATCTCAAAACCCTAGCTCTGTGCAACTTAACATGCTTATATCCATCCTCCCTGAAAGGGGTTTGATCATAGGAAAGATCCATGGCCTCAACTCCATTGTCTCCCCTTCTTATCTACGCAATAACAACCCTAAATGAACAATGACAATTAAGCACTCTCTAGTTCTATAAACAACATTGGCATGCCAATTCTAATCCACCTAGAAAGTTTGAATCCACATAGGGAAGAGGATGAACTCATTTCCATCCTCCCATAAATTAAGGGACAATTAATGCACGATATTCAAGAGGTATTTTTGCAATCCTGAATCCATGTAATCTTTAGTAACTCGAGTCTCCTAAACAATTATATAGAGTAATATGATTGAAAGGACAATGGATAAGAGGGCTTATATAAGGGGGAGCAATAACCAGCCTATTGTGGTAGTTGGTGTATACACCATCGGATAACCTTGGTATATATGCTAGGATATATCCGACGATGTATATACCACCTGTCGTAGCATTAAATGTTGTCAAACAAGATGGTTATTACTCACTTTATATAAGGGGTCGTATGCAAGTGAATGATGCCCAACGAATTGTGGTCACACTAAGGATAAAGATGAGACATAGGATGCCAAAGAGATTCCAAAGAGATTGTGCATATCAATTTTGCACGTGTAGCTTGCAATACTTGTTTGTTATATTAATGAATATAGTAACACCTATATCTTCCTACTACCATGTTGCTTTTAATTACTCAATCCTTAAAATAATTCCATAAAGGAAATATTTTTTTCCACATAGTTGAACAAAGGGAAAGAAACAAATGCTTTCTAAATGACTTGTTCAATTTCGAGAGGTTAATGGGTGGAATTTGCATGAACATCGACATAGTCGTGACACATCATAACTAATGGTCAACAATATGATTTTCGTTGCAAACCATCCATTTACATATTTACTAGGGAAAAGGGTGTGCCCGAAGTTCAAGGAAAACACACCATTTATGATTTACCATGATCAAGTTCTATGTGATGTTGTACCAATGGATGCATGTCACCTTTTGTTGGGAAGGTCTTACTTTAAAAGAATCAAAAGGATTCAAGATGATGAGGTCAACCATAAGGATAAATATTTTTGGAGGGAAAGAAATAAAAATACTTTGTAATCGTACTTTCAAGTTATCTCCTTATGTGTTTACTAAAATTTCAAGTGTAGATACTCATTGGATGCAACATCCAAAGAGTACCCACTCTACATACTTTAGATAAACCCACTATGAGATAAACTACAAATACATGAAAATTAGTTTATCTAATAGTGGGTTTATCAAAAGTATGCAAAATGGGTACTAGTTGGATGCATACTTTAATTTTTCATCCAACAAGTGCCTACACTTGAAATTTGAGTAAATCCATAAGGCGATAAGTCAAAATATGATTAAAAGAAATAGTTATTTTCTTTTTCTTTTCATAACTATTATTTTATTAATTTCCTTAGGAAGTCTATTTTAGACCTCGAATTTCCCCCAATAATTTTATAGGAAATTTGTTTATGAGGAATTGAAGGACACACTTCATCTCAAAAACAAAGAATGAACTTGTAATATTTCGATAATTAATCTCTTGCAAATAATGGACAACAAATATTCCTTGTTTCTCAGAGTCTCACCATTGAAATATGGAAAGGGAAATCTCATCATATTTATAAAAAAAAAAAAACAATTGGTAAACTTGTTTAAGATTTCAAAATTCGTTTTCAATCTTTTCTCATTAAGCATAGTGCCTCCTCAACTTCCAAGTCACATATTCAAGGTTTGGCCACCTTTGAATGTATAAATGAATTACTAGTGAGATGTGGTAAGAGTAGGTTAAACAATAGTTTGACCCCTTCACATATGATGTTGAGAGCCTAATCGTCAAGAGATTGAAACACAAGAGGAAACATGTGAGAATGTGAAGATGGTACTCATAAAAATGGAGGAAGTGGTAACCAATGCCAAGGATACATGCTTAGCATTGGACATTAAGTTTGCAAAGCTATTTAACAAAAAATTACAAGAGATGCATGTTAAAATCCTATCCATGGATAAGGTGAATTCTAGTCTAAAGGAGCAAATTAGGATTCTAAATGCAACAACCAATGGTAGGGTACCATGGCTACCTCATTTGAGATAGCCTCATAGAACTAGCTTCTAACTACTTTGACACACTTATCAATTTTCCAAGAATTCATACTTGCTCAGCATTAGACATTACATTTGCAAATCTATTTAACAAAAAGTTGCAAGAGATTCATGCTAAAATCATATCCATGGATAAGGTGATATCTAGTTTAAAGGAGTAAATTAGGATTCTAAATGCAACAACCAATGGTAGGGTACCATGGCTACCTCATTTTGAGATAGACTCATAGAACTAGTTTCTAACTACTTTGACACACTTATCAATTTTCATACATTCTACACTTAATAGTGGGTTTACTACAAGGAAAACACCTTCCAGTGGAGGTTTTTGCAGAATCTCCCTAAAAAAATTATTCCTTGTCCATTTATAGCAGAGGTTTCAAGTGGAGGCGAGCGACTTGAGGTTTTAGTAGAGGTTTCCAATTGATGCATATGATTAGAGGTTTCAATAGAGGTTTTTCATTAGTGCATTTTAATTGGATGATCACACCAATGCACTCAAATATATGATGCACTGATGTGTAAAATAATAATATGCACTGAACGACTTTATACATATTTTGCAAAAAAAAACTCACATTATTTTTGTTTTAAATAATATATATTTGGTGCATTTTAAACATAGTAATGCATTGATGTGTTAAAATGAAAAACACACCAAATGAGTTAGGTATTTACAACATAATATTGGTTTTTAAAAATTACAAAAAAATTATTGATGTGCACCAATTTACAGAGCATCAATGCATTACTTTTATACAATGCACTAAATTAGGTTAAGACATTTAGTTATTAAAGATAAGTTTTTATTTCAAAACAATTATAAAAAATCAGCATTGCATTTTATTGCCATGACATGCACCGATGCGATAATGGAACACACTAATTTATGGAGCCACACATGTTACTTTTATACAACACATTGAATTAGGTTAAGCCATTTAGTTATAAAATATAGGTTTTTATATCAAAAAAATTTAAAAAAATCAATGGTGCATTTTATTGTCATGGCATGTGCTAGTGTATTAATGGAATACACCAATTATGTAGCATTAGTGTGTTACTTCTATACAATGCATCGAATTAGGTTAAGAAATTTAGTTATAGAATATAGGTTTTTATTTCAAAACAAGTACAAAACTCATCAGTGTGTTTTATTGTCATGAAACCCAATAGTGTGCTTACGTAAATAGTGCAATGACATGTGATTTTTAAAAACAATGGTACATGTTGAACATGTTAGCACACTAGTGTGTGAGACTTTCAAGAACACCAAAATAGGGTCAAATATTTTTTTTTTACCAAATCATAATTTAATTTTTATATTTCTTCTATTGCTTCCAAACATACAAGCACTAGTTCTCACCATCCCTATATAATCGCCCCATTGTCGATGCTACTTTGTTGTTAGAATCATTCATTCTTTTACTTGGCTTGTGGATTTGGTTTGTTTTTGAATGATGAAAAATGGTTGCATGTTTTCATTTTTTATCTACAAATGCAATGCATCCTATAAATTTATAGGATGCACTGTTAGTTGTGCATTCTTTATAGTTACAAGATGCACCATATTCAAGGAAATGATTGAACAAGAATGCACCTAAAAAGCATGGGAAAATGGATGGGTTGTACAAGATATATTGGTGTGCTTGGTAAATAGAAGCATTATCAATAATGCTTCACAATATCATAAGTGCACCATTGAGTTTTTGTATAAAATAACTTGGGGATTTTGGTTCTCTAGCTAATATATAGAGGCGCCATTAGTGGTGTTTCCATACATACCAGGGAAAAGTTTAAGGATGGAAAATTATCTTAAAGTGTAGAAACCTTAGCGGATCTTACTAGTCCTTAATATGAAAAATGTAAAATGTTTGGCGCTATTTTTGTAAAATATTCAAATTTCTAAGGATTTTATATAGTTTCTATAAAATTTTGGCGATTTTTAAGGTAAAATTATTTTATCCTATATAATTTGGGCGAATCATTTTGAGAAAAAATGGAAATTGGTGAATCTTTTTTTTGGTAAAAGCATGGAAAATATCCCATGGGCGAAATTTAGACCCTAAAATTTTCCTTGATACATACTAAGTGCACCAATAGGCCTTGTTTAAATTGAAAAAATTCCCACACTTTATGGTGTGTTTGTACATTTTGAATAGAACTACTACTTATGCATTGTGTGAATTTGAGCACATTGGTAAAATATAGAAATAAATTAATTCTATGTTTTTTGATGCTATTTACAATATCTAGAAGCATATAGTAAATTCACAGAGGCACCATTATTTGTGCCTATGTATATATCAAGCACACTGTTAATCCTCTACAAAATGAAAAATTTCCTAAATATTGATACGGTTCGGATTGTATGGACATACCATTTTGCAATGTGTTGGAACACATAAAGTACATTGATAAGTGGCAATGCCCAAACATATCCACTTCATCGGAGTAGTATGTTTCTAAAATAAGAACCCTTTCTGGGGCATGTTATATTTTGACACACTGCATACACTGCATCTATGTTTTTAGGTTGCACCCTTTTGCTTTACACAACTGTTTTGAAAAAACTTAATTTCAATTTTTAATAAATAAAAATGGTCATTTACTATAGATTGTGTGTGTGTGCGTTCCTAATGAAATTTGTCTGTGAATCAAATATAGTGATGATGATGACAACAATAAAAATATGTGGACCTATACAACGTTTTACATAGGTGGGAGGTCGAAGAGAGGGAGAGGGATATGTACCCTCACACTATTACAACACATACTCATGCCATTTTGAATGTTGTCCTCCTCAAGTTTTATGTTGAAGCTACATCCCTCAAGGAGAACATGTGCTTGTTGATGTAGTTGATCCGTCACTAGGATAAGGTAGGGGGAATTCACGGTCGATCTTCGTATGTGGTACCAACCCATAAAGGATGATATTTATTTCATTGTTCAGTACTTTAGGAGAGGGGAGTGTTTTCCCCAGTTCCCCGATCTCATGTTTGGAATTACAAGAGTTAATTGGCGTATTTTTTACCAAAAATCGGTCATCTATATTTTCCCTCTCCTTGAATAATAAAAAAAATGATATTAAAAGAGGATTTTTTTTGAACGATTACAATTTCACTGTGTATCCCTCAGTCTCAACTTTGTCACACATTTTTCGGGTTCAAAATATGAGTTCGTATGCTCAAGATATCCAGGTTTATGTTTAAATGGAAAAAGACTCTTCTTCCATGTGGAACAAAGCTAATTTCTTGGAACTACATCTAACTTTTTGGGTTCATAACCCATTTTTTTTTCTTCTTAAATCCTCACGGATTCATAACCCATGCTCCTTGAATTTTTCAGGTTCATAACCCATCTTTTCTTGAATCTTTGCAAGTCCAAAACTTTTGCAGTTTCTCCTTATTATAGCATGGTGGGTTGACTCACCACACCCGCCATGCTCCACTATTCTTTCATCTCCTTATTCCAACACTCTTCATTTCTTTCCCTCATTTATCCTTGTTAATGTTGAAGCCATTATTATAGATCTTTGCATTGCAATAGATAATAGCAACATAAAACAAGATCACTGAGAAATACACAATCACAAGAGACACAACATTTATCCTGGGAAACTCTCTAGGGGAAGAAAACCTAGCAAAACTTCCTTATTATAGATAGCCAATAAAATTCTAAGAGATAACTTAAGCTAATACAGAAGATCCTCTCCCAAAGATGTGCCACTCTCTCTCTCTCTCTCTCTCTTCTCCAACTGCAGTTCTGAAACTTGTCTCTCAAATGAGCAAGTGAGGTGTGTCTAAGTGAGGCGTTAGCCTTCTTATTTATACTAATCTGGCACATGTGAAGCGTCTCTTCACTAGCAGGGATGACTTCTTAATTTGGGTGGTTATAACCACTTTTATTATATTTCAGGGTCTCTTTGATATATTCTTGGGTCGACTTCTTCTTTTTCCTTTTACAATTACATTATGACCAATCCACAAAATGGAATTTGGTCCTTTTACAATAGCCAACATGATCAATCCACAATGGGGATTGATCCAATGAATAATATATCAAATAATAATAAGAATACACTTTGCAGTTACATTATTTCAACACTCCCCCTTAACAAGAAGGGTATTATTCAAAAACAATAGGCAAGAGAGAGAGAGGACAACATCATCAACATCATCAAGTGGGTGAGAGGAAAACATCATCAATATCATATTGGAACACTGACTGGTGTATATATAAATCATTGAAAGTTTTCTTCATCGACAACATCGTCATTCTCAAAGGAATGCAATCATCATCTGCATCAATATGAATTAGTATAAAACTAATACATCATCATCATCACAACACGAGGCCGGGTCATCATAATACAGGACTGGATTTACATCACAGTTGTCAAGATGGAAGCTCAATACTCGTCTTTCTTTACATCACAACAATCAAGCTGGAAGCAAGATGCTAGACTGGATTTATGTCACAACATCTCAAGCTGGAAGCACAGTACTAGTCTCATCTCAACGTCTTGCTTTATGTCACAACACTTAAGCTGGAAGCAAGATACTAGACTGGATTTACGTCATAGCTGTCAAGTCGGAAGCACAGTACTAGTCTCATCACATCATCTTGATTTACGTCACAACCATCAGGTTGGAAGAAAGATACTAATATGGATTTACGTCACAGCTGTCAAGATGGAAGCACAGTACTAGTCTCATCTCATCGTCTTTCTTTACGTCACAACAATAAAGATGGAAGCAAGATACTCGTCTTGCTTTACATCACAACAATCAAGCTGGAAGCAAGATACTCATCCTTCTTTACATCACAACAATCAAGCTGGAAGAAGGATACTAGACTAGATTTACATCGCAGTTGTTAAGCCGAAAGCACAGTTCTAGTCTCATCACATCGTCTTGCTTTATGTCACAGCAATAAAGCTAGAAGCAAGAGATGTCTTATCACAACAACTACTCCCCCTTTCAAGGAAGGTCCTTTTAGACTATACCAAGCTTATCTCAAAAGTGCTCAAACTTTACACGAGATAGAGTCTTAGTCAACAGATCAACAACCTGTTCATCCGTGCTAACGTACTGGAGCTTTAAGGCTCCTCTCTACACCATGTCACGGATGTAATGATATCAGATCTCTATGTGATTTGACTTGTCATGGAATAAAGGATTCTCTGTCATCTTTATGCATCTCTGGTTGTCACATAGGATCATGGTTGCTTCCATCTCTAGGTCAAATAGACCGGTCAACGACTTTCGAAGCCATATGGCTTTGCAACTGGCAAAACATGCAGTAATGTATTTTTCTTCCGCTGTGCTGAGAGAAATGCTGGATTTCTTTCTACTCTACCATGAGATCATGGCTGATCCCAAATTGAAACAACATCCTGAAGTGCTTTTCCTGTAAGAAACACTTCCTGCCCAATCTGCATTAGTATATCCACTCAATGTGAAATCATGATCTCCATCATAACTGAGACCACAATCTATTGTACCCTTAAGGTACCTCATCACATGTTTTGCAGCCACTAGGTGAACATGTCTAGGTTCTACCAGAACCTGACTCAAGGTGTTCACGAAAAAACAAATGTTTGGTTTGGTGTTCGTCAGGTACATCAACGATCCAATAATCTGTCTGTACAATGTGGCATCAATCAATTCTGATGAAGTGTCGATCAACAGCTTCAGCTTTGCTTCCATGGGTGTATTCATGGAATTGCATTTCAACATGTCGAATCTCTTCAGGATTTCGACTGCATACTTCCCTTGGTTAAGGAAGATCCTCTCTAGACTCTACCATACCTCAAGACCTAAAAATGGTGCATTAGGCCAAGGTCTTTCATCTCAAATTCTGAAGCGAGTCTCTTCTTACATTCAGTGATGAACTTTTCTTCTCCAGTTAAGAATAAGTCATCCACATATAACAGTAATATCACTGGCTCATCGTTCATAACCTTGAAGTAGAGGTTAGAATCTGCTTTACTCTTGGTAAAGCCCAAGCTCATCAGAAAACTGTCTATCCATCCATACCAAGCTCTAGGAGCTTGCTTCAATCCATATAATTCTTTCTTCAACCTCCAGACATGAGACTTCCTGTCTTCAACTTCAAATCCTTGAGGTTGCTCTATATACACTTCCTCTTCGATGAAACCATTTAGGAAGCTTGTCTTTACGTCCATTTGGTGCAACTTCCACTTCATCTTAGCTGCAAGGGCTATGGTGGTTCTGATCGAAGTGTATCTGGCTATAGGAGGGAAGGTCTCTTCATAGTCAATTCCTTCTTTTGGAGAAAATCCCCGAGCAATGAATCTTGCTTTATACTTTTCAATACTCCTGTCAGCAGCATGTTTTATTTTGAAGAGCCATTTGGAGGATACCATGTCTTTACTCTTCGTCCTGGGAACTATTTCCCATACATAATTCTTTATTATGGATTGGTATTCCTCTGTCATGGCATTTTCCCATTCTTTCATCTGAGTGGCTTCTTCAAAGCAGGTAGTCTCCTTCTCTAGGAGGTCACACATCAATGCCGTATAACTGGAGAATGGCTTTGGTCTTTTCACCTGTCTCGTGGTTCCTTGGGGAACACCATACTTTCTCTCCATCTTGGATGAGCTCTCTAGCCTAAGCTGGATTTCTTTTATGGAGGATAGTCATCTGAAGCAATTCTTGAAATTCTACTATATCATGGTCTTCTGGAATTTCCTCATCAGGGGAAAATACGTCTTCCCTCACTAGTTCTACACCTCTAGGAACCTCCTTCACTGAATCTGCAATTCTAGGGATTACGAGTTCCTCTTCATATACTTCTTCAAGCTGGCATCTTCTCAATTTCTTGAGTGCTACATCTTCATCAAAAGTCACATCCTTGCTGATCTCAATGTGGCAGTGACCTGGTATGTAAATTATGAAGGCCTTGGATACCCCACAGTATCCCACAAATATTCCCTACTTGTTTCTCTTCTCTTTCAGAATATGTATAAAAACTGGGCAGCCAAATATTTTGAGATGGATTACGTCTGGCTTCTTTATGGTGAACATCTCTTCAGGGGTCTTGAACCCAAGTGCAGTATGGGACAATCGATTTTGTACATATACGGCTGTCATTGCTGCTTCTTCCCATAAGCACATAGGAAGATCTTGATCATGGATCATGGTCTTCAAATATTCCATTATCGTTCTGTTCTTTCTTTCAGCCACATCATTTTGTTGAGGATTATAGGGAGTAGTGAGTTCCCTCTTGATCCCAACATCTTTATAGAAGTTCACGAACTCTTTTGAGGTGTATTCTCCTCCATTATCTGACCTGAGTGTCTTGATCTTTCTTTCAGAAAGATTCTCTATCAAGACTTTGAATTCCTTGAATTTGTTGAACACTTCATATTTAGATTTCAAGAGATACAACCAGGTCTTACGAGAATAATCATCAATATACATACCCACTAATGGAGGATGATGGCATTGGGTCACACACATCTGAATGAATGAGTTCTAGGACTCCTTCTGCTTTTCTGTCTCTCTTCGGAAAAGGGTTCTTGATGTTCTTCCCTTGTGCACATCCATTGCATACGCCTTCATGGTCAACCTTGAGTTCTGGTAAACCTGTGACCACTTTGCATATGTATGGTGGAACCTTGTAGTTGATGTGAGCTAATATTCTATGCCAAAGTTCACATGGATTCTCAATGGCGTGGGTCATGGTAGCTTCTGAGTGACCCTTTAGCTTATGCAAGCCACCTTCTTCTTTTCCAATGATGATTTTTTCATTTATGGTCTCTCCTTTAGCACGTTTCTTTCTGCAACCTTCACTATAGCTTCCTCGGGGTTATTACCTATGACCTGGAGAAAGGTCAACAAAACAACAAGCAAGAATAATATCCTTTTGATAATATAAAGCAATAGCATGAACAATCATCACAATATCTCCTTTAGAGCTGTCACTTGTAATTTGTCTGAAGCAAAGATTAAAGGTAAGGAATACAATACGAAATGAGGTCAACACTCTCATAGTGTTGTGATCAAACATTCCTCCATGGTAACCTGGAACTAACACATGAGATTCTTCCTAGAGGAGGTGTTATTTGTATCAAACAAATGATTACGTTAAGCATTTACCTCTATATGCTCACATGCGATCAAGTATGATACTTTACAAAGACTGATATCTCAACTATAGTCATCAACTTGTCATGTGTATCTTATTAACTTGATTAATCAAACCTCGAGCCTTGTCCTCGGGAATGAGTGCTTGCGTTTCTTTTGAGTCTCCTTCACTCAAGATGACGAGTGCTTTCTTCAACCTGTCTTCTGTACTAAGACAATATGTTATCTTGACACAAAGTTGGGTTAGAGGATAAGCTCTATGATCTCAACTTTTAATCCATCTAATGCCTTGACTCAGAAAAGGTTAGATTGATGGTCATAGCTACAACATGCAACATTGATCAATATAAAAAATGGATGCATATCAGAATAATCACACCTGGTTTGTTTCATTCCTCTGAATGTGTTGGATCTTGAGATCCTTCTAGATCTATGGCAAGAGATCCCTTCTCCTGCAAATACTCTTTAAAGTTTACCCATTTAAACATATTCGAGTACATACCTCTGATGGCATTTGCAAGTAGTGGCTCCATCTGGTAGCAGCGATAATCATTACCATCTCTTAAGAACTTCAAGAGTGACTGCAAATGGTACTACGACTGCAACTGCAACTGATACTGCAACTATGTATGCAACTGTCAGATATTTTTCATTGTTCAATATATTTCATGAATAAAACTCCACAAAGAATTACCTTGGGGCATGACTTCAATTATGTTTCAGATCTTGAGATTTCAGAGTGTGATATGTTTGAAGTATACTTATCAAATTCTCTTCTATTTTAACTGAAATACTCTTCTAAAATTATTTGAGATGATAAAAACTACTCTCTCCTACTTCTTGTGAGAAGATATGGATATATTCATTATGCGTATGTGATTAAGAGGGTTGTATATATGATGTTGATTACAAAATATATTCTGATATTGAATCCTTCATTCAATATTTTCTTATCATAAAGAAATTTCTTGTTGCACTTAAGGATCATATCAGGTTATTGAAGAACCATTCCATGTATAAGTTAAAGCAATAAATATCTAGGGTTTGTTGTCTAAGTAATATCCCTAATCCAAGATATTCAAGACATATATTTTAGCCAAGGAGGAGTACCACCTCTATAAAAATGCAGGGGAATTCATATCCTCATGAGGTTTTTGTTTTGATCTTAATAGATTCAAATATCAATTTTTTTTGCGACTCAACAGGGGAGCCATTTATTTTCAAGACATTTGAGGCCCTGCTTTAGATCAGATTGAGGAACTAGAGTCTCCATGGTTCAGAGTTTTGAAACGAAGATTCAAGAAGATTGATGCTTGTTCTAGATGCACGGGGTTTATAAAATGATTATTTAGAAATGTTTAAATGACCTCAAAGAGAGGAAAGAAGCACAAAATATTTGGGAGGATGAACTCCCTCACGATTCCATTGAAATAACTTTTAAAATCCTAGGAAATTCCATTGAAAGGATTCAAGAATTTCAAGAAGAATTATATTTTGACTACTCTAAGGAGTTTCTTTAATATCATGATGCTCCTTTACCTTCTTCACCAATCCCATCAATTTCTTCGAAATATGCAACAAAATAAAGAATTATCCAAAGAAGGAGGTGATTTCAGAGAACTCCGTTAAATCTACGAGAAGTAGATTTTCAAATGCCCAATATTCCTATGGAAACATTTTCTACATTCTTTGGGAAGACTTTGGAGGATGAAAAATAGAATTTGTTTATATTCCAATATGCATGTGAAATTGTCAATCTCACTGAAGACAACATTAGATGTCGATTATTCTTACAAACATTGTGAGGGGATGCTCTTGAATGGTACCATTCACTTCTGCATGGGATCATTACTAGTTGGGAGGTGTTAGAAAATTCATTTTCTAAAATGTTTTACCATCCACCCTCTCCCATATGGACACAATACAATGAAGATTCCATCCTTTCATATACTCCATATGAATATCTTTCAAGTTGTAACGAACTGCCTCGTTACGACAACCATTCTAGTAATAGGTGCAAATTTTTTTTGTTTAAGGTGTGTGCGCGCGTGTAGAAGTAGCAACATACTGAATGGTACGATGCCACTTGACAAACAACAAGACTCAACCACGAAGTTCAGCACAAGAAGACTGAAGGCCTCAACGAGAAACTACAACAAATACAACCATAGGCAGAGGTGCACAACGCAGACATTTAGCGACAAAGTAAAACTGACCACCCACCCATCCTACCTGCAAGGTTAGGACCTCCACGACACATAATCAACGCTCAAGCCTAGGTTCCCATCGCTTTTAACCATTTAAGGTCTCAGGGCTGACGACTGTTTTGAGGAGCATGGAGGTGTCTACATCCCACCCGACACAACAGACCAAGCAACCAACTGACCACAATCAAGTACAACATAAATAAGAAGAACAATACGCCCCTGACGGATGGCGCGTGACAAGAGGACTCCGACAACAACCCCAATTCAACATTATTTAAAGGAACAACAACCCTCATTTACTAACTCCGAGTAACTTATTGTATAGAAATCCAGGACGCTACACCATATATGTTTTATCAATAACAATAAGTTACCTAACATCACAGTAAGATAACCATATTATTCCATTTCTAAATACAATAACGTTGCAATAAAAACAATGATCATACCTGTCAAATGATATCAACTCTAATATTGCAATTGGTTTATATGGCAAGTACAATACAATTTCGTTTTCGTCAATATGTTCCAATTACAAACGCATGGACCACTATTCAATGACATTCCCTTAAGTGTTGCATGTGTCAACAATTACCTAAACAAAACCATTACACCTTGCTAACACCCATTGATCTCCTTAACAATAAACCCTATCTTCACCTTTATATTCTAGAAACCCT
>ML806494.1:66620-77587 GCA_009831015.1 Picea engelmannii | reverse complement strand
CTAGTTGAAAGACTATATAAACAAGAAATAACGATGAAGAAGAAGTGTCTCTGCAATCCAGATAAGAAGACCAAAAGTAGAAGCAGAGTCCAAAGAAGAAGAACTGATGATACTTATGCAGTGAGGGCGTAACGGAGCAGCAAGGAAGGATTCATATCCTTTACTAATTAAAGTGTGAATAAAATGAAGTTGGTGCTTCCTAGGGTTGGTGCCTTAAAAACAAGGGAGTTGGTGCTTCCTAGGGTTGGTTCCTTAAAAACAAGGGAGTTGGTGCTTCCTAGGGTTGGTGCCCTAAAGAAAAGGGAGTTGGTGCTTCTCAGGGTTGGTGCCCTAAAACAAGGGAGTTGGTGCTTCCTAAGGTTGGTTCCCTAAAGAAGGGGATTTATGTCTCCTAGAGTTGGCGCTCTAAAAAGGATTGGTGTCCTTCATTATCTCATATTATTCTTTATAAAACCTTGTAATCTTGTTAATTATATTTATATAATTGATTTAAAATACAAGTCCATTGTTGATCTTTGTGGTGATTAATAAAATATCAGAATAATTTCCAGTTGTTTAAAAAGAGGTAATACTGATTCACCCCCCCTGCCTCTCAGTATTTCCAATAATTGGTATCAGAGCTAGTGCCTTCAGCAACGGTCTAATAACTAGAAGGTATATCCTGAAATGGATCAACAAGAGGGTATGCCTTCCAAGAAAGCACCATTGTTTAATGGAGGTGGTTATACTCTCTATAAAATAAGAATGAAAATTTATATGTTGGATATTAGTTTTGATGTCTGGCAATTTGTTGTATATGGTTATATTGCACCAACTACCCCACCCACAGATACTGTAGGAAAGAAGATTTGCAATGACAACTCAAGAGTTGTTAATGCCATTCTAGGAGGATTGACAAATTCTATATGTGTGAAGGTGATTCATTGTAAGTCAGCTAAGGAAATTTGGGACAAATTGGAGGTTGTATATGAAGGAAATAGTAAAGTCAAAGAAGCCAAACTACAAACCTATAGAGCTCAGTTTCAAAATGTTAAGATGAAAGAAGAAGAGAACATTGTTGAATACTTTCATAGGGTAAATGAGGTAGTTAATTCAATGAGAGTAACAGGAGAATAACTTACCGATAAACCTATTGTAAAAAATATCTTAAGGTCATTACCTATGGGATATGATGCCAAAATTTCCACAATTGAAGATAGTCCATAACTTGACAAAATCACAGTAGATCAACTTCATGGAAGTTTTACAGCATATGAGATGAGAACAGAGAGCGAAAAAAAATCAAAAGGAGAAACAACCTTTAAATCATCTAAAACAAAGATGATGTAGGAGAAAAATATCAATGACAAGTTATCATATATATCTCATGAAGAAATTGCCAACTTCATGAAAAAACTCAAGAAAGGGATTTGGAAATACAAAGGAAAGATTCCTCTAATATGTTTCAACTGTGCCAACATTGGACACTTTGTCAATAAATGTCCCTATCCTAAGTAGGAGGAAAGTGATGATGAAATAACCTTCAAAGATCAGAAGAAAAGAAAAATCAAAGACAAAAGAAGTTCTACAAGAAGAATAAAATGATCTTTACCTGAGAAGACAATAGCTCATCTGAAGAAAGTGAAGAAGAGGAGCTAGAGATTCTATTTATGGGAATAAAAAATCAATATGATAATCATTTGGAAGATGAAGAAGAAGTGAACCGTGAGGAAGAATTCATTTGTGCAATTGAAGAATTAATAAAAAGTAAAAAGTAAAACAAGTTACGAAGGGAACAACTTCTAGAGATTGAAGAAGCTACTAAATCAAGAGAAAATGAAGTTTCCAAAACCATTAGTGAATCAGAACAATTGATTATTAATTTAAAAATGAAACTCCAAGAAACCAAAAGAAAAGAAGAAATATTGAATAAAGAACTCAGTGAAAAACAACAAATATGTAAGATATTGGAGAATGAAATAGTTCAACTAAAAGGGAAACTAGAAAAAGAAGATATTCAGTCTAAGTTTGAAAACAACTCAAAAATCTTGAATAACATTCTTAGCAGTCAGAGATCTTCAAATAATAAGACAAGACTAGGATATGACCCCTCTACAAAACAAGAAAATGACAAAATCAGCTATGCAGATATTCTTAAGAACCCTATAAGAAGAAAAGAAAACAAGACAAGAACAATATCATTGAAAAATATCCCAAATAAACATAAATCTGCACTTCCTGCTAAAGAAAACGATGACGAGAAGAATAGAATCATCCAAAGGAATCTCTCTAACAAAAATCAATATATCTTCCTTGTTTTTTGTTATTCCTGCAACATTTTTGGACGTAAATGAATACACTGTAGAGCTTATAGAAAGTACAATCCAAGAAATGTTCAAAGATATGAAAATAATAAGGATAATGCAGAAAGAAGAAATTATAACTCCTTCTCTTCCTTACAAGACTACAATGTTGAATGTTACATATGCAACAACTATGATCATAAACTAGTGAATGTAGATTGTCAAAATATGACAAAAAGATAAAATCATGAAGATGAATGCCTATTTTGCTTGTTTTATGAGAAAAAAAAACTATATTTCACAAGTTCTTCAACTTCCGGTATACAAAAGTATTTTTTTTTTCATTTATAATTTCACTTTACAATAAAAACAAAACTTATAAAGAATTTTGTTAGTTTTTTGCTGACTATTTTTCAAATTACTTTTATTGAGATTTTATATGTCAATTTGGCAATTGTTTCACAGTATGTTTGTTAAAAATGAAAGGAATGATAATGAGTTATTTCACCCCCAACAATGAATATATTATTAAACTTTTGTTTTTGACAAACGAAATATACTGCAACAATCTACAAAGACTCTATTTTCTTATGACTGTAGTTTTGAATCTAACGAAAGAATATTATAATTTCTAGAATTTTTTGAAGTTGACCAAGCTGAAAAAGTTGCATATTTTAAACACATGTTTTGCCCCACATTGTATCTATCTTAATTTTTACTTAAAAGTAAAATCTAAAAATACCCTTTTGAAAAGAATAGTTTAAGAATTTTGAATATAAATTTTTCTAAATTTTCTGTGTGTATTTTTAGAGATATGGATATTCCATTTCACTGAATCAAAATGTCACCTGAAAATATTATGTAGTGATTTTTTTATAAAATTAAATAAAATTATATAAAAACAATGAAAATGAAAAAAAATTATATCCATTGAAAATAGATTCAATTTTGCAAATGCTGGTATCAATTTCGAATCTAAATTTTGAGTATTTGCAGTAGTTTGCAACCTCCAAAGTTCAAGTAAACTGGAGGGAATTCTCAGTTTCCTACAAACAGTCTCATTTACAGGTTTTCAGCCGAAATAATTTTTTCTAACAGAATCGATAAAAAATAAACAAATTCCTCACTTTTCGATCGAACATTAGTTTTCCAGCCGAAAGGTGGGTGAGAGAATTCCGTTGGTCAGGAAAAATGAAGGGACATGTCATTTCATTTAAGTTTGCGCCAAATCTTATAAATACACTTTCAGCCGAACCAATTTAACACAATTCACTCGCGTGTTTCATGGTTTTGTATATATGGAGCCCCTAAGAAAAAGTTTGAATCATCTTTTTCGTTGTTTTGAACAAAGTGGTTGATGCTATGTATATATATATATATATATATATATATATATATATATATATATATATATATATTTTTTTTTTTGAAGTTCAAGTTTTTTTGGAATAGCAATTTATATATTGAAGGCTTTGTTGAGCATTCTTTCAAGGTGAAAACTTACTTGGACATTATTTTCGAGGTGAAGGCTTTATTTAACATAAAACTCTTGATATTATTTTTTAATAATTTTTGTGACAATGAAGTTTTTCTGAGACTATTCTGAAATGTTGAATTTTTTAAAAACTTTTACAAATCACTATACTCATGGGAAACAAAAGTTTGCACAAGAGAAAATTTGATCACACTCGAGATGAAACTCACCATATAACGAACAAAGGAAAGATAATTATTGGATAAATAAACAAGAACATGAAAATATTGAAGAAAGAAACGCTGATGATGTAAGTAGAGATTTTTGACAAGAAGAAGTCCAACCAGGTATGCATGTACATGTTGTCTATATTAAAAGTATAGAATTCATTTATTTAAATTATTGTTTAAAATATAGTTGATTGTAATTTGGATTTGATGTTTTTCAAAAAGTATAAATAGATTTGCCTTATAATGTCGATGAAGTGTTGAAACTGAAATTGAAGCAGAAGTTCAATCACCTATAGGTGTGTACATAAATCTGAATAATATAATCTATGAATACTTGTATATAGTTTAGTGAATTTATGTCTGGGTTTTGTTTTTTAATATAAATTTAAATTGAATTATGCAGTAGAATCTATCAACATTGATGATGAAATATTAGAAAATGTTGATACTGACAAATTTGGGAAGAAAGAAGTTAAACATTATATAAGATAACGTGTTAAGAATATGTATAAAATATTTTCAAAGATGAATAAGTAATAATACAAGCTCAATTTTTACTATGTATAATAAAGTCAAGAAAGTTAAAAGAAACTACATCATTATTGGGTATTCAAAAATCGACAAAAGATACAAAGGTGAAACATAATGTCTTTGACAATATAACTAGTGTATTAAAAGATTTTGGAAAATCTCGAAAACAAAATTGTTAGTGTTGCACATAAAGTTATACAAACAACAGTTGTTTCATCTAGCAATATAAAATATCGTTTGACACAACACATGGAAAAAGTGATGGGAACCTCAAGAAAAACATTGTACAAACATAGAAACTTTCGATTCCAAATAGATGCAAATGATAAACTTGCTTGTAGGCCAATTATTTCTAGACAACCTGACAAAGATAGACTTATAGAAAATGTTAAAGAATCGGCCCGTAATTGTTGGTTGAAAGAATCTCGTGTTTGACAACATACAAGGGATGTGTTGTGACGAATAATAGCACGAAAAAAATATGAAGAACATCCAAAACATACATTGCCAATGACACAAATAGAATTGTTCAATAAGTTCAAAGAAGAGCACAAAGAAGTTAAAATTTTCATCAATACATTTGTGCAACAAAAACCATGGTTTGTTAGACCCATCATTGTTTGTGACTTTTTTTTGTTGTCATTATCATGTGGAATTTGAGTTATATTATGACACTTTTCTTGATTTTGGTAAAACTTTATGGCCAAGTTCACCTCCTCATTCCACATTTCGTGCTTTTATATTTGAAATTCTATGTGAAAGAGAAAGTGATGAATTATTTTACCAAAAAAATGTGTTGGTGGACAGAAATGTGATCATTGTGGAAATCTAAGTTTATTTCACTCAAAGTATCCTATTGATATGAATGATCAATCATTTTCCAATATAACAGTCAATTGAAAGAGATATGAATATATTAGCAGCGCGGCTCCACATTCTTCAAATGTTATTTCCAAAAGGATTGATTTGAAAGTAAATAAAAACTATGTGATAGATTTTTTGAAGAATTTTGAGGAAGAAATTTATAAATACACCAAGCATTCACATAGAGCTCGATAGAAGGGAAACTATAATGATAATATGTTTGACTATGAACCCTTCAACTTTTAAAAATATCTACAAATATAAGGGAGACTGTAATGATAATATGTTTGACTATTCAAACATATTTGCAAATCAAACAAAATTGAAATTATGAGCTACTTGACTATACAATGATATTTATAAATGAAATGAAATAAAACATTTTTAATTTCAACGCACTATCATAGAACATAAATTGTCCTTTCAGCATCATAAACAATATAAGAGAAATCAAAGATCAAACAATAAATTGACATTTTGAGTTCCAAATATATATATATATATAATGAAAGTTCTCATAGTTACACCATCAAATACATAGGTTCCATAGGATTTTTAGGCTAATAAAAAAAACTAAGAGACCATTAACATTCAACTCCAAAATTATTCACTCTAAGCCATCACTAAGATAGATCTCTTCATACTTACAAAAAAAAAACATTTCTCAAATTTAAAATTTAAAATAAAATATATCTACAAATTTAAAATAAAATATACACATATCATTTTAGATAAATAAAACAAATTGTGATTAAAGAAAAATTGACATGTACCAAAAGTGTTAATTTTCATCTTCCAACATCCATGTGCTACTTTTCTACCAAATAATGTAAACATCTCTAACAATAAAAATAAAAACCAATAACACATATTAGCATATATATTTTATTAGCAAATATTTTAAAGATATTTAAATTTATTAAATAAGCAATGAGAAAGAATAGGATACCCAACCGGAGTTCCACAGATCTATGATTATTGCTCTCTTTTTATTATATTTTTTTGGAATTTGTTTTAAACCAAACTTACATCACAAAGTTCCAAAGCTTCCAAAATAGTTACTCTCCATATTAAGCCATTATTTGCATTAATATTTAGTTTTCTTTTATAACCAAATGATATTTCAACATTGCCTACATGATCTAAACAAAGTAAGATCATATCTAGCAAATTTTTACAGAGAAAAATTGTGTGCTTGGTAACCAATTTTAGTGTTCAAAGTTAGATAATACCGAAAATAAATTCACTTGTGTATGCAGAAAGTTCACAAATCTCCATATTAATCCATTCTTCCAGGAAAATATGTATCTCTTTTTCTGTAGTGGAATAGATGTTGGCATATAATCAAATGCCCTTTCAAATTAAAGGACTCACAAATCTCCATATTAAGTCGTTCTTCCAAGAAAATACTTATATCTATGAAAGTTCACAAATCTCCATATTAAAAGTCATTCTTCCAAGAAAATATTTATCTCCTCTTTCTGTGATGGAATAGATGTTCTCATATAATCTTTCTCGGTTGAGTAATGGTCTTACCCACCATACCCTAAGATTCAATAAATTATATATTCCTTAAGACATTTTCATTTTAAATTAATAATTTAAATGACATTGCAATTTACATATATAACTAAATTTGTGTTTAACATGCAATGATACCTATGAACTCCCACCCTCCTCAAAATCTCCCAATGAGAATTGGGATAAGTCTGCCCAAGTAGTGGGAGACATAATAGGAATCTGTGAACATGACCAGATTTATATATAACGAGACTTATATATATAAGGCCCAACATAAAAACAAACTAAAAATCACTAATGTGCAATATACATACATTTAAGAATCATCATGAATAGACACATCATTCTCAGTTATGGATGCATCATCCTCAATTCCAATCTCTCACACTATCTTCTCAACATTCTCTTCAAGCACACTCTCAGACACTCTCTTCTCCACATTTCCCTATAACACATTTCAAATTTGTACATTTGAAAATTAAATTTAAATGATTTTAACAAATTAAATTGTAGTTTTAAATTTTGAAACATGTAGTACATGTGATGTGCCAACATGAATATCATAAACCACATAAGAGGATAACATTCCCATGGTCGGTTGAATCATGGTCTTACCCACCATACCCTAAGATTCAACAAATTATATATTGCTTAAGACATTTTCATTTTAAATTAATAATTTAAATGACATTGCAATTTCCATATATAACTAAATTTGTTTTTAACATGAAATGATACCTATGAACTCCCACCCTCTTCAAACTCTCCCAATGAGAATTGGGACAAGTTTGCCCAAGTAGTGGTGTTGGCATGTTTTACAAACAGGTATGCTTTTCATTGATGGCAAGTACAACAACAAAGATGGCAGCAAATGTGCAAAGGATTGTAGGCAGGTCATTAATGAAAAGATCAGAGTAAGCATCGATGAAAAACAGGAACAAAGTAAGCTAAGGAGGATTAGCGCAGAGTCACACACAGTGCGTAGGTGTGCACCAGGGACGAGGTAAACTCATTGCCAAAGCTCAAGAGAGATAGCGTACTCAGGATCTCAGGCGGATCAAAGGACGAAGCCTTTGACACTTAGAAATTCTTCTAAGTAAGGAGGATGCGTAAGCTCGGGCGGAGAAGCGACATTGATCATTGGATCCCATTCAGAATTCCCGATGACCGTCATATCTGATTGTAGACAAGAAGAACGCACAGAAGAGGAGGATAGATCTCAGGCGTCATATCTAAGCATAAGTTCCGACCATCATTGGATCAGGAAGAACCTGCACGTTCTTTAAAGTGCAAGATCGAAGCGGTGGTCCAACTCCATTTCGGAGTTTCGCGGATCGGGAGTTGGAGATGTAAAAGAACATTCACCACAGGAATGTCGAAATCGCGATTTAATCGTAGTCGTCAGATCAAGGTGCGATCTGGACCGTTAATCCGACTCCATTTCAGAGTTTCGCGGATCAGGAGTTGGAGATGTAAAAGAACATTCACCACAGGAATGCCAAAATCACGATATGTGAAATCGCGATTTAACCGCAGCCGTCGGATCAAGGTGTGATCTGGACCATTGATCAGACTCCATTTCGGAGTTTCATGAATCACGACTTGGAGAGGCAAGAAACATAACCACAGGAGTCCCGAAATGCCGAAACACAAAATTGCGAAATACTTTAGGCCTATGGTCCAGGGATGATTTTAAGGATGGAAATTTATTTTTAAATGTAGAAACCTTGGCGAATATTACTAATCCTTCATATGTCAACTATAAATGTTTGGCAATATTTTTTTAAAAATATTCAAATTTCTAAGTATTTTATATAGTTTTTATAAATTTTTGGCAATTTTTAAGGTAAAATGATTTTTTCCTATAGAATTTGGGTGAATCATTTTTAAAATAGCGAATCTCGTTTTTTGAAAAACCATGGAAAATTAGCCCATGAGCGAAATTTAGCCACTAAAATCATCTCTGCTATGGTCTCAGTCGGTGGTCACACCATCAAAGAGCTGAAGAGAAGAGTACGTGTAGACGAGCTCCTTTTCGGTGTTTCGGGGATCGCGACTTGGAAAGTCGAGAAACTTCACAATGGGATTAACGAAAAGGCGAAATGTGAAATCGCGAAAAGCACATTATGAACAAGCGCTTGGTCATGGCCATGGTCATATAAAGGAAGGAGCTAGCACAGAAAAACTTCGTTTCGGAGTTTCAGAGATCGCGACATGGACTGATGAGACACTTGGCCACAGGAAAGATGAAATGCCGAAATACGAAATAAAGGCAAGTTTAATGAAGATCATTCAACGGTGCAGATGAAACTGAAGGAGATCGGAGGGCTATTGTTGCACGACACAGTGAAACTGCCATAAACCAGTGATGAGTTCTACCAGAGGACTCGAAGACATCTCGGTGTGATCGCCAGAGGAGATGAAGAGTCTCCAAGCTTTGTCCAGTGAAGGAAGACGATTCTTAAAGGGATTGACAGGTGGATGAGCATTGAAGTCTGTAGCTGAATATAGAAAGGATAAGCTCATCGAAGACAGAGAAGACGAAGAGCCTCAACTGCTGGAGAAGATGAGAAATCTAGACAGAACAACCAGTGATGTTGAACGCATGGGGAAAACCGCCAAAGAAATTGAAGAGTCGCGATGATGATCAGGCAAAGCACTTGAGATGTGGAGGATATTGGTGAAGTGTGAGCATGCATAGGCATGGTGAATATTGCATGCACAAGGAGCACAAAGACTATAAGAATGTGGAACAAAGAAGAGATTGGGTTGTCGTTGTGGAGGAGAATTCAAGTGTGTGCAAGGAGACAGAGTGCAGGAGCAAAAATGCACAGTAGAAGAATGGTGCCTTGAAGGGATATGGCACATAGAGCATAAAAGGCAGAAGAACATAAAGTGCAAGGGGTGTGTAGAAGACACTGATGCAGACAAGGCAGAGCAGTGTAATAGAATAGCGACAAGGCTGGTAAGCCATTGAATAACTTTATATCACTGTAATAAGTTTTAGTAACAAACAATTTATATTTCAGGGTGGTTGGGAGGTGCTAGGGAGGACTTGTGTCCTCAGAGGTTCAAGTGGGTGCTTGAACACAGGGAGTTGGTGCTTCCTTCTAGTTGGTTCTAGAGAAACCAGGGAGTTGGTGCTTCCTTCTAGTTCGTGCTAGAGAAACCAGGGAGTAGGTACTTCCTTCTAGTTGGTGCTAGAGAAACCAGGGAGTTGGCGCTTCCTTCTAGTGGGTGCTAGAGAAAAATAGAGAGTTGGTTCTCTCAACAAGTTACAGCTTGCAAAAACCAGAGGTTGTAGCCTCACAATGAGTTGGTGCTCATATGTATGATAATGTAAAGAATGTAAATAATAATTATCATATAAAGAAGAAGAGGTTTTTACCCTGTATGGGTTTCCTTGGGAAATATCTGTCTCTATGTTTCTCATATATGTGATTGATGCTGAATGTGCCATTGTATATTTCCCTGCATTATTGTGATCATCATTGAGTGCCTTGTAAAGATTTTAAAAGAAGAATAATTGTTTAAGCACGGTAACAAATGATTCATCCCCCCTCTCAGTTGTCCAACAATTGGTATCAGAGCTGGCCCCTTTTATCTAAGGGTATATCCTAGAGCTTAAACATGTTAAGCCATGAAGGAAATTCAACCAATAAGGCCCCTTTGTTCAATGGAACAAACTTTGCCTTCTGGAAAGTTAGAATGAAAACCTATATAATGGATTTAGGTGCAGATCTCTGGGGTGTGGTAGATACTGGTTATGTAAAGCCAGTGGTGCTAGTTAATAAGGATGACAAACTAGAATTTAGCTTCAACGCTAAGGCTATGAATGCTATCTTGAGTGGGCTTACAGAAGCAGAATTCGTAAAAGTTATGCACCTAGGAACTGCCAAAGAAATGTGGGACAAACTCATTAGCAGTTATGAGGGTAATGAGAAGGTAAAGGATGCAAAGCTTCAAACCTACAGAATACATTTTGAACAGCTGAAGATGAAGGAAGATGAAACTGTTGGAAAATACTTTCTGAGAGTAGAAGAAATGGTAAATGCAATGAAGGCA
>ML806494.1:26933-50793 GCA_009831015.1 Picea engelmannii | reverse complement strand
TCTATTACTAATGATGATCCTAGAACTGTCAGGGTGGCAGTGGATTCAGAGGATGGAAATCTATGGAAAAGGGCCATAGAAGAAGAAATGGCATATTTGGATAGGAATGAGGCTTGGAATCTAGTGGATTTGCCAACTAGAAGAAATCCCATTGGCAGCAAATGGGTATTTAAAAAGAAGTTGAATGCAGAAGGAAAAGTGGAGAAATACAAAGCTCGACTAGTAGCAAAGGGTTATTCCCAGGTTGAGGGAATTGATTTTGGTGAGATTTTTTCTCTTGTTGCCAAGTTAACCTCTATAATATTTTTGTTATCTGTTGTTGCTGCATTTGATTTTGAAGTAGAATAGATGGATGTGAATACAACATTCCTGCATGGGGATCTGGAAGAAGAAATCTATATGAAGCAGCCAGAAGGTTATGTTGTGAAAGGAAAGAAGGAGTTGGTATGCAAGATGAAAAAGTCCCTATATGGTTTAAAAAAATCACCAAGGATGTGGTGTCAAAAATTTGACACTTATATGATGGGACTTGGCTTCACAAGAAGCAAAGAGGATCATTGTGTGTATTTTAAATTAATTGGTGATCATTTGATTTATTTAGTCTTGTATGTGGATGACATGTTGCTGATAGGAAACAAAAAGGAGATTATCCAGGATGTGAAAACTCAGTTGTCCTCTAAATTTGACATGAAGGATCTCGGTGCTTCAAATTTCATTTTGGGCATGGAAATTAAAAGAGATCGGAAAAGGAGGAAACCCTGGTTAAATTAGAGAAAATATGTTGAGACAATATTGTAGAGGTTTAATATGCAGGAATGTAAACCGGTCAAGGTTCCTATTCATGTTGGTGTAAAGTTATTTGCAGATCGGTGTCCCAAGACACATGAAGAAGAGGAGGACATGTCTCATGTTCCATATTCGAGTGAAGTATGCAATTTGATGTATGCAATGGTCTGTACTAGACCAGACATTACACATGCAGTGGGAGTTTTGAGCAGGTATATGTCAAAACCAGGGAAGGAGCATTGGACAACAGTAAAAAGGGTTTTCAAGTATTTGCGTGGCATTGCTAGCTATGGATTGTGCTACGAAGGAAGACCAGAATTGGACAGAGTGGTTGATATACATGGCTTTGTGGATGCAGACTGGGCTGGAGATTTGGATCGTAGGAGATCTACAAGCGGGTGTGTGTTTAACTTGTTTGGAGGAGCAATAAGTTGTATGAGCAAAAGACAGGCTGTAGTGGAACTTTCAACTACAGAAGCTAAATACATGGTAACCACTCATGCAAGTAAGGAAGCATTATGGTTACAAATATTGTGCTCAGGTATTGGGTTGGTACAACAAGATGTAAGGATAGAGTGTGATAGTTAGAGTGCAATTTTTTTGGCGAAGAACCCTGCTTATCATTCAAAGACAAAGCACATTGATGTTCAATATCACTTTGTGAGAGACATGATTGAAGAAAAGAAAGTATCACTGATGAAGGTGGACACATTGAAGAATTTTGCAGAATCATTAAAAAAATCTATGAGCACTGAGAAGTTCTCTTGGTGTAGAGGATCCATGGGCATTGTTGCCCTGGATTGTTGACTATGTAACCCTGTAACCCCCTTGTATGTAAAGAAAACAACAAGTGGGAGAATGTTGGGTATGTGTTATGGGTATTTGTTTCTACCTTGGGAAACGTGACACCTGCCTCGAGAAACATGTCATGTATTTAGGTGGTTTTTCAGCACATGTTTTTTGTCGATGGTCTTCTATTTTCAGTTAAGGAATTAGGGTTTTTGACTAATCCAGGTCATTGGGTTAGGGTTTTGGATGTCGTTGGCTCCTATATGTATATTGTATTGTAAACAATGTATCACCATGAATAATATAGAATATGATGGTTTTCCCGGTTTGGGTTTCCAGGGGAAAAATCTCTTTGTAATGTTTGTATTTACCATTGTATCTTTTCTGTTCTTTTTTTGAATATATGTTTGCAGTATATATTGTACAAGGTTAGCATTTACATTTTGATGTCTACCAAGTCAGTCAAGAGGCGAGTGGCACCCTTGGAGCACGTAGTGCGTCTTGAAGGGCACATCATGCAAGGAAAACAGAAAGAGGTGAGTGGCACCCTTGGAGCACATAGTGCGTCCTGATGGGAACGTCGTGCAAGGAAAACATAAGGAGGTGAGTGGCACCCTTGGAGAACCTAGTGCGTCCTGAAGGGCACGTTGTGAATAAACCTAAACAACCTTAAAATGAATGATTTGACAAGTAAGATTTAAAGACATTTTCCCCTAATAAAAATGTCGCCCAACCTAGTGAAATTGCAACCTAGGTCTATTTAGAAAATGTGGTCAAAATAATAATAATAATAATAGATGAACATGTAACAAGAAGGGGGGTAAGAAATTCAAATTTATTTATTAAAGTCAAGATTATAATGGAGGATGAAAATTTAAAAAAAGGGGGGGGAATGGTTGTTTTAATCTATTTTTGTTAATTTAATTTTAGTAAATAAATAAAAAAAAAAGGTAAAGAGGGTAAATGGTTGTTTCATCTACACTTTCTAAATTAATTTTTAATTAAATAAGAAAAAGGGTAAATGGTTGTTTTATCTACACTTGCTAAATTAATTTTAGTTAAAAGGGAAAAAAGARGGAAACTTAAAAGAAATAGGAACTTAAAGAAAAAGGGGGAAATCTAAAGAAAAGGGGAAACATAAAGAAAAAGTAGAATGTCTAACTTAGTAAGGAATCTTGCCTTGGGAACTTGCTATTTTTTAACTCAACAAGGAATTAAGTAAGGCATAAGTCACTAAGATTTGTAAGGGAATATTGGGACACCAAGGAGCGTTTTTAGGAATGTTTTTAGGTGGGTGAGGGAAATAGGAATATTTAATTAATTAATAAAATTGATTTTTTGGTGCAACTAGGGGATGGGTGACATGTGTACAGGGGAGGTTTTTCCTATTTAAAATTTATGAAAAAAGAATTTAATGAGAATTTGAGAAACTAATTACTTAAAAACTCTATAAAAAGGATGGAGGAGGAGGAGTATGGATCTCATCTTTATGCGTAATGTTACGCTGCTGAAATTTTGTATTGACTAAACTTCTCTTGTGGGAGTTGGGATACCCAACTCAAGTAATGAGTGGTAGCTCGTCCTTGCGAGGCAAGATGGCTGCTAGCGGTTCTCTAGTATTGTGTGTGTGGCCCCTTTGCGACTAGGGGGGCTCAGAGGGAATAAGAGTACCCCTAGCATTGGCTGAGAGGTACTGGTGAGGTCACATCAATCGACAAGCGGGAGTTGCACAAAGCGTGCATGGGACAATGAATTGGAGCTTTCACATTGGCTATGGTACGCATGCGTATATTTTTGAATGGTAGTTTAATATTTTTCCTCCTGATCCAGGTGGATATCGTTGTCCACCCACCTTTTTTGACTGGCTCAAAATAGTTTTCTGGCAATTTTGGTAATTTACTATTTTTCGCAGTTTTTTGGGTCCTGAACTTCCGGAGCCGTTTTGAGGCCCTAAACAACATTTTTTGGGAAAATAGGGAGCAACATGGAAATTCCTTCGATGTTTCTCACACAAAAATTGTATTCCTCAGATATATGTTTCTAACGAGGTATCGAGCACCCCAAACAGAGATCATATGCAAAATTTACGCCCCCTGGAAGTTGACGTATCAACTACCTCCATCGGGGCCCACAAACCTTTTGGATTTTCATCTTCCAGGGTTAGGGTTTTGGATTTTCATTATGTTAAAAAGGCCCTTAGAGCCTCATTGTAATGATCATCTTCTTATGAATGTGAGTAGCCATCACATCTCTTCTCAGAGATAAACTGCCACCATTCTAGTGAGTCTTTCACTCTATATTTTATAGTCTTTGTACATTTTTTCTCATTAATAGAAAATTGTGTATTACTGTATCTTTGTGTTTATGGTTTCATATCTGATACATTTATGTTATATTATTGGATATCTACGATATATCTGTGCAATTATCTATTATATCTTCACTCTCATTTCATGTCGAAAATAATTTGGATCAATGGTATCAGAGCAGGCTTCTCTTGATCGTTTTTCAGTGCATGTCCCCGACGAGGTCCGATTATAGAAATTTAGGTCTCGAGCTTGTCTCTCTTGAATAAAATCACTCTCGCATGCCCAAGAAACCATCCATGGCAGAAGAAAAGAAAAACGACAGAGCAGATGATCCTATCAATCTGTTGCTTGAGCAAGCTCTCACGCGACAGAGGGACAAAATGATGGAGAATTTTTCCCACATCCTTCATTTCCTGTTGATAGAAATATGCACATCTTCATCAAACACCCACTTTGGAGGCACCTCTCCTTTCAAGGAACAAGTTAATTTTGATATTCTTGTATTTGAAGGACAAATAGATGCAGAAGCTCTAGACAAATGGTTAAACCTACTAGAAGGTTATTTCCCTGTTCACAATTTTTCTGACAGAGAAAAGATTAGCTTCGCACTCCTTAAATCTCTCCTCCATGTCAAACATTGGTGGGAAACTTACTGGGAGCAGAGCTCCATAGAGAAGTCTGGAATATATGGGTTTGAGCCCACTTGGGATTTTTTTGTGGATGCGGTAAAGGAACAATATTACCATGTTGGAAACTATGAGGACCAATACATGAGATGGACCACACTGCAACAAGAGAGGGGCCAAGAAATTCCGGAGTTCACTAATACCTTCCATACCTTGTGCACCAAGATGGGTATCAAAGACTCTGAGCAACATCTGGTTCTGAAATAATGCGGGGCTCTACACAGATACATCCAAACTAAAATGGATTTTTTGGACATCTCATCACTCGGTTCTGCTTATCAATATGCTGTTAAAATTGAGTAGAAGTTTAAACACCAGAACAAACAGGATTTTGGATCTGCAAATCTGCAACAACCAAAGTATGAGAAAGACGACCCTAACAAATTTTTTCCTGAAAACCAGTCTAAGCCACAGGAAAAGAAGGGCCACGGGAAGACAAAGAAGGACACCGGAAAATGGTGTGATTTCCACAAAATCCCCTAGCACAACACCGAGGAATGTCACTCAAAACAATCATTGGTGGCCGAGATCAAAGAAAATGAGTTGAACCCCGATTCATAATCTGATTCTGAAAATACTGGTAAAAGACAGATCATCGATGCAGACCCCACTGCTATTGTCGTGACCGCAACAATTCAACCAGAAGAACCAATAGATCTTGAAGAGGGGGAGTTCCTTTTTCATTCATAGATGTGGGTGAAGGGGACCCCGTTGCATTTTATTGTTGATAGCGGAAGCCAGAAGAACCTCATCTCAGTAGAGGTTGTCAAATAAGTGGGATTGTCAACAACACCACAACCGCATCCATACAACATTGGGTGGCTTCGCCAAGGACGAGATATTTGTTTCAACCACTAGTGTCGATTGTAATACGACATCTAACTCTTCAAGGATGAGGTATTATGTGATGTTTCCCCACTGGATGTTTGTGATGTTCTCTTGGGACAACCATATATGTGGAGACGCCATGTTGTTTATGAGTCTCGACCCCATAGTGTCATTATTTCCCTGGGGGGTCATCTCTACAAAATACCAAAGGTAGTTCCTACTAGTGTTCCACCTAAACAATGCCGCAAGGTAGTATCTCATACTACAAAATTCATCTTCTTCACAATATATTCAAAAGGGGAACAAAAGGACATTGCAACCACTATAGCCTCGCCCCAAGCACCTTCTATCCAACAGAAGTAGGTCGACAAGGTTGCAACAAAGTACACAGATTCCTTCTGCACACCGTCCTATCATGTAGCTCGTCCTGTTGAACAACATCAGCCTCAACAAGTTCGTGACAGACTTCCACAAATTGAACAACACGACGTCTCCAACAAGGCAAGCAGCTCACCAAGATTCAGATTCAACAAACGCTTTTTCCTCTCCCCCAGGCGCTCAACGCAATGGAGAACATTGATTCCTAAGGAGGGAGGATTGATCTAGGTGGATATTGGTGGCCACCCACCTTTTCCAACTGGCTCAAAATAGTTTTCTAGAAATTTTGGTTATTTACTATTTTTAGAAGTTTTTCGGGTCCTGAACTTCTGGAGTTGCTTTAAGGCCCTAAACAAAGTTTTTTGGGAAAACGGGGAGCAACATAGAAGTTCCTTCAATCTTTCTCACACAAAAATTGTATTCCTCGGATATATATTTCTAATGAGTTATCGAGCGCCCCAAACAGAGATCATATGCAAAAGTTACGCCCCCGAGAAGTTGACGTATCAACTACCTCCATCGGGGCCCGCAAACCTTTTGATTTTCATGTTCCGGTGTTAGGGTTTTGGATTTTCCTTATGTTAAAAAGGCCCTTAGAACCTCATTGTAATGATCATCTTCTTACGGATGCGAGTAGTTGTCACATCTCTTCTCAGAGATAAGCTACCACCATTCTAACGAGTCTTTCACTCTGTATTTTACAATCTTTGTACATTTTCGCTCATTAATAGAAAATTGTGTATTATTGTATCTCTGTGTTTATGGTTGCATATATGATACATTTATATTATATTATTGGATATCTGTGATATCTCTGTGCAATTCTTTATTATATCTCCGCTCTCATTTCGTGTCGAAAATAATCTGGATCAGCTGCGCTTTCATTACTGTACTTCTATTGTGTAAAGATTATGTTTTAATCAATGTTTTATAATCAATGAACTTAAAGTCATCCCAGCCTCATGCTCATTGCATTTTGAATTGATTCCTTTGGCGAACCCAAACCCTGATTTCTATGACTTTTCTGTATTTGTTTTATCGATCATTACGAAGAAATTTGTGGTTTCCCCTTATCCCTTTAATCATTAGTCTGTGCCTGAGTAGTTGGTCAGGAGCCGAATCGACGGTCGTCACTTCAGTGTTTAAATACCTATAGATTCAAATGCCCTACTTTCTTGTGCATGGATGATGAGTGAAGGATAAAGTTTACGCCCAATTATCTATCCCTTAATTATCTCTGCGTTTTTCTCTTGTGATTAATCCCCGATCCTTGCGCCTTCTTGTGATTGAGTATCTCAATGTTTTTATTGATAAAACTGTGCATTATGAATGATAAACCTCTAATTTGAATGACAATCCCTGCATTCTGGATTGATAAATCTTCGCCTGCGTTTTCGAATAATTTATCTCTGCGATTTCGCTGGACCGAGATCCCCTTTCGTAGATTTTTATTTTTCACTTTTACATGTAATTTATCTCTGCAATTTCGTTGGACAGAGATCCCAATTAGCAGAGTTTTTTATTTCACTTTTAAATGTATTTTATATCTGCAATTTAGCTGGATAGAGATCCCCTTTCGAAGAGTTTTAAATTCACTTTTGAAAGGAAATTTTACTCTGCGATTTGTTGGGCAGCGACCCATTTTTCTTAGCGTTTGAATCCACATTTAAAAATGTATTATACATAGCATTCACGATATGAATCTCGTGGCACAACACACAACACTCACACCACTAATTCGTGGCGATTTGCACGGCTTCCAAACGGTATCATGGCCCAACACACAACACTCACACCACTAATTTGTGGCTCTCTACATAGCTTCCATACTGCGAATTTATTGGACCATTACACCACCTTCAAACAACTACTTTGTGGCACCTTGCACAACTTACAAACTGTAATTTTTGTGTCCTTTACCACAGCTATTTTTCCTGGCAGCAATATAATTGGTGAATGATTACAGTGAAATTTTATTGCAGCAATGTTATTATGGCAATTTTTATTACAGTGATAAATTTACTACAGAGATATTAATATGGCTATTGATCACAGTGATAGTTTTATTACAACAATGTTATTATGGCAATTTAACACAACAATAATGTTATTCGAGTGATGTAAATATAGCATATCAATGTCAGTGAATTTATAATGGCAATATCATACTTTTATAGACCACTTGTCACATGTTTAAAAGACATCAATTATATTTAAAAGACAGTGAATGCTTCATCCTGCTTCATGACTGCGTGTGCCTGACATACGGCGTGTGTATGATTGCATTTTTATCTAATGCATGATAATCAACGAAGACTTTATTATATAGACATCGATTTTTACTATAGATGACAGCGATTTATTTGCATTATTGTTGTGTATGACAGTGAATTCACATAGTGATTATATGATAGCGATTTTCATTTATGATAGCAATTTACTTAGTGAATTCATACAATGAATTAATACAACAAATAGTCAATAGACAACGAATTAATATAGTAAACATCATGACAGGGATTTGTAGTTTAATTCTTGCTAAATTCATTTTTATAATTGTTAATCATGGTAAAAAAAATAAACAACGATACATTTGATTGTTTAAATCGATATATTGTTCAAGCACAACGATTTTATTAATAAATAGCACAACGATTATTAATAGATAGCACAATGATTTTATTAATGGACAACGACCTCTTGATTGTTGATAGCGATTTTATGAGATATTATAGCTAATGTGTGACAAAGATATATAATATATAATGTGTGGCAGAGAGTTAATATATAATGGATGAGATATAATATATAATTACCTTAACTAATGTGTCCATATAGGTACATTAACTAACATATCCCTTAAGTGAAATGGGATTGACCAAAATAAAGGTAGATTGTTATACAAAGAAAATATTAATATTTATTAATAATAAATGACATAAAAGTTTTAAAATTTGTTTGATTTTTATCAAAAATAATAGAATTGTAGTTTGTTAGTCAAGATATAAATGTCGATATAATAGGATTTGTTAGATATAACAATTCACATTTATGATAACATCTATAATAATTCACTCCTCACTTAGACATCATGCTTAACAATAATGTTTTTGGTTGTTGGCGAAGTCGTTTAATAGCCTACACAATTTAATTGAGTGACGTCATTGTGCGTCTTGTTGACTTGTTTCTTGTGTGTGTGGGTATAGTCTTCTTGTCAGTTATTTCGATCTCCTAGCGCATTGGATTTTTATTGGGTTATTGGTCCAGATAGGTTATGTTGTGCTAGGGTTACTGTCATTCCTATCACCTTGTGACGACATGACTCCTGATGAGGGGATCATTGCGCACCCTGACGAATAGATGCGAACGATAACCTGGTGGAGTCTTGTGCTTCCCGATGTGGGAATTTTGTTCATTTTAATTGATGATTGGTACTTGGTTTGTAACTCCTTAAACGTGTTTAGGTTTGCGTGTCGTAAAGGTTTCTAGATACTGTTTGTCGAAGTCATTGTGTTGGGTTGGTTGATATCGTAATTCAACTAGTAGGCGTTGTCTTGCTTGTGTCAGACGGGTATTCATTTTTATCTGTCTATTAATTATCACATGTTTTGTCCATTTGCCTGATGTGCTAGTGTCTGAGTCGTTGTTTATTGTTGTTTGATCTGCATTTGTTGTGTTCGTCATCAAGTTGCATTGTTTAACTATTGTCATTGTTGTCGTCCTGCTTTAAAAAAAAAATTCTTTTTTGTTGTGTCGCATATAGTCGTAACGATGGGGTCATTACTATGGTATCAGAGTGGTTCAACCCGCGACTTGGGATCACTACGACTTTTGTTGATTTTATTTTTGATTATAAGGTTGCTAATTAATTTGATTTGTATTCGTGCAGGTAATCATGGTTAGAGGACATCGCGGAGGAAGATGACGGGGTGCTAGGGGAGGAGGTGAGATGCCCCCAATAGCATCCATGCCTGAGGGGTCTAACCCCCAGGGAGACGAACAGGGTGTCGAGAAAGAACAAATAGTTGTGGGTGATGTGGTTGGGATGATGAGGTCATTTCAGCGGATGTCGAAGGCACTGATTTTTCATTTGGATAGAGATGAGCACAAGGCGTCGGCACCCCCTAGGGGTCCACCACGCATTCCGGTCGGTATTGGTAGCATTCACCGCAAACTGAAGAAGGTCAAATTTCTAGAGTTATTTGGTGCCCCGGACGGCACAGCCACTAAGGTATGGATGGATACTATGGTGATGTGATTTTCACTTCGCGAATATACCTCCAACATGAAGGTCCGCACAGTGTCCTTTCAACTGAAGGGAAGTTCTCTTCTATGGTTGAAGACGCGCCTGCCACAATTGAACATGGTCGTCGAAGACGTCTCATGGGAACTTTTTGAGGAATGGTTCTGAGAGAGGTACCTATTGGAGGAATTCATTGAGTGTTGACTCAACGAATTCAACGCCTTGCGACAGGGCGGTCGTACGTTGCCCAAGTACGAGGCCCATTTTATGGAGCTACTTTGGTATGCTCCGCACCTGAATACCGAGAAACTTAACGTAAACAGGTTCTTGTTTGGCCTTAATGTCAGCATTCATGCAAAGGTTAGGATTTTGATGCCTCAAACCTTGCATGATGTCATTCAGAAGGCCCTCATAGTAAGGGAGGAGCTTATTGTAGATTTTAATCTTGTACAATATCTACTGCAAATAGATATTCAGTAAAATAACAGAAAAGATACAATGACAAATACAAACATTACACAGAGATTCTTTCTCCTGGAAACCCAAACCGGGAAAACCAACATATTCTATATTCACTCATGTGTGATACATTGTTTACAATACAATATACATATAGGAGCCAACAGCATCAAAAACCCTAACCCAATGACCTAGATTAGTCCACAACCCTAATTCCTTAATCGGAAATAGAAAACCATTAACAAAAACCATGTGCCAAAAAACCACCTAAATATGTGACATGTTTCCTGTAACACATTTTCCCCCTCAAACCCCCCTGCGCACCCAGTGCATATGCTCAGACACTACTACTCGTGCAAAGAATATAACACATACCCAACACTTATCAGCGGGGGTCAGAGCGGGACTCCAACGAGACCAACAGGGCAGGTGTCATCTGGTGCGCAGCAGCGTAGAACAGACCAAGATTCCAGTTCAGTGGGTTGTCATCTTCTACTTTGAGTACCAGGATTACTGGACCGAAGAAATGGTGTTGGACATTTGGGGAGCCACATTACCAACACAACTGCCCATTGGAGAGGACTAGAGCATCTGGATCAGATGGACCCACTATCGTGGGAGATTTGGGCAAGGCCCATCGGATTCATGCAGCGGTGAATAACCACCAGGAAGAGCACCAGTCGACTATTCTCAAGACATCAGGTACCATCGCTGACCAGACCCTTAGTATTTTGATAGATCCAAATGATACAAAGAATGTCATTTCCCATGTAGCGCTAAAAATAATTAAGGTAAAGGCATTCGAACAAGATGAGTTTAGATTTGTAGAGATGTCTTCGTGAGCCAAACATAAGGTTGGAGGGAAGGTTACGGGCTGTAGAATTAACCTAGGAAAGTTTGTCATCAGGGCCAACCTGTACGTCACGATCTTAGGATCTTATGATGTCATGATCGGTATGGACTGGTTGGAATCGCATGAGGCGATACTCAACTGTAAGACAAAAATGTTGAGCTTGGTTGATGATGAGGGACAGAGACATGTGATTGTAGGTCGGAACCAGGGAGTTTCCCTAAGGTTCATCTCTTCCTTGCAGCTATAGAAGAGCATGCACAAGGGATGTAAGATTTATGCGATCCTTGCGTTAAACGAGAAGGGAGTAGCGGAAGGTCAAAAACACCTTACGATGGTGAGAGAATTTTTTAGCGTCTTCCTGAAGGATTTACCTGGGCTACCCCCGGAGAGGGAATTGGAATTTACCATAGACCTAAAATTGGGGACTGAAACTATAGCGAGAATGCCTTATCGGATGTCGACCTCATAGTTACAGGAGTTGAGAATGCAACTGAAGGAGTTACTGGACTTGGGACTTATACGTCTAAGTGTGTCACTATGGGGTGCACCTATTATCTTCATACGGAAGAAGGATGGGTTGTGGAGACTCTGTATTGACTATCGTCAATTGAACAAGGCAACGATCAAGAATCAATACTCTTTACCAAGGATTGATGATCTGTTTGATCAGATGAAAGGCACAATGGTGTTTTCAAAGATCGACTTGCGATCAAGGTATCACCAGTTATAGATCAAGGAGGATGAAGTCCCTAGGACCACCTTTAAAACGAGGTTTGGAAATTACGAGTTTATTGTTTTACTGTTTGGACTGACAAATGGCCCAGGGGTATTTATGAGTTTGATGAATGGGGTGTTCCACAACTACTTGGAAAATTTCGTCCAAGTATTCATTGATGATATTTTGATTTACTCTCGAACGATGGAGGAGCATGACAATCACTTGCGCTTGGTACTACAATGTCTGCAAGAGAACAAATTGTATGGGAGATTGTCTAAATTCTTTTTTTATCAATTGAAGATTCACTACTTAGGGCATGTCATCTTCGGTGAAGGTATCGTTGTGGATCCATCAAAGGTCAAGGCTATTATGGAATGGCCTGCGCCGACAAATGTCCTGAAAGTGCGTAGCTTCATGGGTTTAGCAGGATATTATCGACGGTTCATCAAGGGTTTTTTGAAGATAGAAAATCCAATCACGGAATTGCAGAAGAAGAAAAAGAAGTTTGTTTGGACCAAGAAATGCGCGAAGGAATTTCAGAGGCTCAAGGAGTCGTTGACAAAAAAACTGATACTAAAGGTCCTTGACATGGACGTAGACTTCCAAGTATGCATTGACGCATCCAAGGAAGTCTTATGCAGAGTCTTGATGCAAGACAATCGAGTGATTGCTTACATCTTGAGGAAGTTGAGAAGGCACGAGGAGAACTATGCGATGCACGATTTGGAGTTGTTAGCCATTGTTTATACCTTGAGAGTTTGGAGACACTACCTTATTGGACAGAAGTTTGAACTAAAAAAGAAGCACTGTGGACTACATCACATCTTTACACAAAGCAACTTGAACGTGCGACAACAACGTTGGTCAGAATTTCTTAGCGAGCACGATTTCAAGATTACTTACATAAAAGGAACAGTGAACTGAGTGGCAGATGCGTTGAGTCGGAGACCACACATATTTTTAGTGTTGCCTCTTCAGATGAATCTATGTGAAAATATTCTAACCTTACAGTGTGACGATGACTGGTACAAAGAGGTAAAGTATTTTATCGGACAAAACACAATGATGGTACCAAGATTTGAAGGATTTACGTGGGACGACGACAGATTATTGAGATTTAAAATTTGAATTTACGTATCGGCCAACGACGAGTTGAGGATATTGATCCTAAATGAGGCTCACGGAGCAGTATACATGGCTCATCCTGGAGTCACAAAGATGAGGGCAGACCTTAAACCCTTATTCTTCTGGAAATGAATGAAGGCAGACATAGTCAACTACGTGGAAAAATGTCTAGAATTTCAGCAGGTGAAGGTTGAACATAGACACCCGACAAGATTACTACAACCACACGCTATTCCGAAATAAAAAATGGGAGGTCATTTCGATGGATTTCATTATTGGATTGCTACTGATGGCAAGGAGACATGACTCGATTTTTGTGGTAGTCGACACTCTAACGAAGAGTGCTCATTTTCTTCCTGTGCATACGATGTATCAAGAACCTGAAATAGCTAGAGTTTTCATCAGTGAGATTGTGAGGATTCATGGTGTGCCTAAGAGGATTATATACGATTGAGGATCAGTGTTTACTGGATGATTTTGGACTAGTTTCCAAGAGGCCTTGGGAACCTAACTTAACTTTAGTACCGTGTATCACCCAGAGACAGACGGGTAGACCGAACGAACAAACCAAATCTTGGAGAATATTTTGCACATGTACGTGATGGACCAACATAAGCATTGGGAATAAATCTTGCCACTAGTAGAATTCGAATATAACAAGAATTATCAAATCACCATTAAGATGGCGCCCTTCGAGTTTCTTTACGGGCAACCATGTCATATGCCTTTGAGTTGGGATCAACTTGAGGATAGGGTCCTGGTGGGGCTAGAAGCGATCCAAGAAATGGAGGATCAAATGCAAACAATAAGACAAAGGATCAAGGAAGCACATGATCGACAGAAGAGTTATGCTGATGTGCATCGTGTCGACCGTAGTTACGAAGTTGGCAATCGAATCTTCTTGCAGGTGAAACTACATAAGAGTTTGATCAAGTTTGGAAAGGGTGCTAAACTCTCTTATAGGTTCATGGGACCTTTTGATATTGTGGAAAGCAAGGGGCACATGACCTATCGACTAGCCTTGCCTAATTCTTTGAGGCGTATGCATGATGTTTTTCACGTATCTGTTTTGAGACATTATATTAGTGATCCTACACATGCTATTGACATGATTTCCTTGTAGGTATATGACGAGGGTGCGCTCACGGTGGAGCCAATCTGCATCCTGGACCATCTGATTCGACAACTATGGCATCGAACAATAGATCAGGTCAAGGTCCAGTGGGACAACTATAGTCTGCACTCAATGACCTGGGCGGATGCATATGATATGCATCAACAATTTCCATTTTTGTTTGATAGATAGACATATGATACTGTGATACACTTTATCTCAGCACTTATATACTGTGAAACTTCAGGATGAAGTTTAGACCAAGAGGGGGTGTATGTAACATCTCTCTCTTGTGTGCATTAAGCAAACTTATTCTTTGAGGACACTTGCTTGCAAGTGATCCGGATTATTATACTATTGGTCGTTTGATTATGATTTTGAGATATTATGGATATGATGATATGTTATTTTGGTTGTCTTTACATAGACATGTGTTATTGACTGGGTTCTCCTAAGTGTGTAGGACTTTGGACATTGAGGATGCAGAGGCATCAATGAAATCCCTTGGACTCTAGATCGAGTCAGGGAGTGCACTATTGGGGTTTGATTGTTGTTGATATGACATATGTACATATGATTAGATGTTATGATGATTTATTATTATTGCTGACATGATTAATTGATGATGCAGGCTGACGATAGTTTGCCGACTAGACTCACATGTGGAGTAGAGGGATCACGCACGACAACCATAGACTTTCAGGGAGAGGTGTGGGAGCATCCCTGCCACATCCTACTAGCACTCATGGCGTGGCTCAAACTGTAGGTTAATGATTAACTAGTTTGAGAAAACCCACGATGTCGTGAGGGCAGACTGCGATAGTCGCTCGCGATGATTCTAGGGGGTGTGAAGTAAGGTAGGGGAATTATTCCTTAGAGTCTCTTAGTCTCCCACAAGATCACCTGGCAGAGTATTGACTCCGGGTTTTTTTTATGTCTACCAAGTAGTCAAGAGGCGAGTGACACCCTTGGAGCACGTAATGTGTCCTGAGGGGAACGTCGTGCAAGGAAAACGGAAAGAGGTGAGTGGCACCCTTGGAGCATGTAGTGCATCCTGAAGAGCACATCGCGCAAGGAAAACAGAAAGAGACGAGTGGCACCCTTGGAGCACCTAGTGAGTCCTGAAGGGAACGTCACGATTTTATAGGTAAGTGAATAAACCTAAACGACCTTAAAATGAATGATGTGGCAAGTAATATTTAAAAACATTTTTCCCTAATAAAAATGTCGTCCAACCTAGTGAAATTACAACCTAGATCTATTTAGAACATGTGGTCAAAATAATAATAATAATAAATGAACATGTAACAAGAAGGGGGTAAGAAATTCAAATTTATTTATTAAAGTCAAGATTATAATGGAGGATTACAATTTTTAAAAAGGGCGGGAATGGTTGTTTTTATCTATTTTTGATAATTTAATTTTAGTAAATAAAAGAAAAAAAAAAAAGAAAAAAAAGAGAGGGTAAATGGTTGTTTCATCTACACTTGCTAAATTAATTTTTAATTAAAGAAGAAAAAGGGTAAATGGTTCTTTTATCTACACTTGCTAAATTGATTTTAGTTAAAAAGGAAAAACGAGGGAAACTTAAAAGAAATAGGAACTTAAAGAAAAAGGGGGAAACATAAATAAAAATTTGAATGTCTAACTTAGTAAGGAATCTTGCCTTGGAAACTTGCTATTTTCGAACTCAACAAGGAATTAAGTAAGGCGTAAGTCATTAAGATTTGTAAGGGAATATTGGGACACCAAGGAGCATTTTTAGGAATGCTTTTAGGTGGGTGAGGGAAATAGGAATATTTAATTAATTAATAAAATTGATTTTCTGGTGCAACTAGGGGATGGGTGACATGTGTACGGGGGAGGTTTTTCCTATTTAAAATTTGTGAAAAAGGAATTTAATGAGAGTTTGGGAAACTAATTACTTAAAAACTCTATAAAAATGATGGAGGAGGAGGAGTATGGATCTCATCTTTATGCGTAACGTTACACTGCTGAATTTTTGTCTTGACTGAACTTCTCTTGTGGGAGTTGGGATACCCAACTTGAGTAACGAGTGGTAGCTCGACCTTGCAAGGCAAGCTGGGTGCTAGTGGTTCTCTGGTATTGTGTGTGTGGCCCCTTTTTAGCTCAGGGGGCTCAGGGGGAATAAGATTACCCCTAGTGTTGGCTAGGAGGTACCGGTGAGGTCACATCGATCGGCAAGCGGGAGGTAGAAGGAGCATGCGTGGGACAACGACTTGAAGCTTTCTCATTGGCTATGGTACGCATGCATATATTTTTGAATGGTAGTTTAATATTGTTCCTGCGCTTTCATTACTGTACTTCTATTGTGTAATGATTATGTTTTACTCGACGTTTTATAATCAATGAACTTAAATTCATCCCAGCCTCACGCTCGCTTCATTTTGAATTGATTCCCTTGCCGAACCCAAACCCTGATTGCTATGACTGTTATGTATTTTTTTTATTGATTATTACGAAGAAATTTGTGTTTTTCCCTGATCTATTTAGTCATTATTCCATGCCTTAGCAGTCAACCAGGAGCCAAATAGACGGTCGTCACTTCGGTGTTTAAATACCTATAGATTCAAATGCCCTTCTTTCCTATGCATGGATGATGAGTGAAGGATGAATTTTTCACCCAATTATCTATCCCTAACTTATCTCTGTGTTTTTATCTTGTGATTAATCCCTCATCCTTGTGCCTTCTTGCGATTGAGTATCTTTGTGTTTTTATTGATAAAAATCTGCATTATGAATGATAAACCTCTAAGTTGAATGACAATCCTTGTGTTATGGATTGATAATCTCTGCCTACATTCTTAATTGAGA
Source organism: Picea engelmannii (assembly GCA_009831015.1). NCBI lineage: Eukaryota > Viridiplantae > Streptophyta > Pinopsida > Pinales > Pinaceae > Picea > Picea engelmannii. The sequence goes on along the minus strand of ML806494.1, from coordinate 33,670 downwards.
AATATCCACCTACGTTTTCGAATAATTTATCTCTGTGATTTCGCTGGACCGAGATCCCCATTCGTAGAGTTTTCTTTTTCACTTTTACATGTAATTTATATCTACAATTTCGTTGGACAAAGATCCCAATTAGTRGAGTTTTTTATTTCACTTTTAAATCTATTCTATATCTACGATTTCGCTGGACAAAGATCCCATTTCGAAGAGTTTTAAATTCACTTTTAAAATGAAATTTTACTCTGCGACTTTGCTGGGCAGCGACCCATTTTTCTTAGTGTTTGAATACACCTTTAAAAAGTTATTATACATAGCATTCACGATATGAATCTCGTGGCCCAACACACAACACTCACACCACTAATTCATGGCTATTTGCACGGCTTCCAAACTGCGATTTTCGTGGCCCAACGCACAACACTCATGCCACTAATTTGTGGCTCTCTACACAGCTTCCATACTGCGAATTTTGTGGACCATTACACCATCTTCAAACCACTACTTTGTGGCACCTTGCACAACTTCCAAACGGTGATTTTTGTGGCCTTTACCACGACTATTTTTCCTGGCAACGATATAATTGATGAATGATTACAGTGAAATTTTATTGCAACAATGTTATTATGGAGATTTTTATTACAGTGATAAATTTACTATAGAGATATTAATATGGCTATTGATCACAGTGATAGTTTTATTACAACAATGTTTTTATGGAAATTTAACACAACGATAATGTTATTCCAGCGATGTTAATATATCATATCAATGTCAACGAATTTATAATGGCAATATCATACTTTTATAGACCACTCGCCATATGTTTAAAAGACAACAATTATATTTAAAAGACAGTGAATGCTTCATCCTGCTTCATGACTGTGTGTGCCTGACAAACGACATGTGTATGCCTGCATTTTTATCTAATGCATGATAGTCAGCGAACACTTTATTATATAGACAACGATTTTTACTATAGATGACAACGATTTAATTGCACTATTGTTGTGTATGATAGTCAATTCACATAGCAATTATATTATAGCGATTTTCATTTATGATAGAAATTTACTTAGCAAATTCATCCAACGAATTAATACAACAAATAGTCAATAGACAGCGAATTAATACAGTAAACATCATGACAACAATTTATAGTTTAAATTCTTGCTAAATTCATTTTTATAATTGTTAATCATGGTAAAAAAAATAAACAACGATACATTTGATTGTTTAAATCGATATATTGTTCAAGCACAACGATTTTATTAATGCTTAGTGCAACAATTATACTATTAATAACACAACGATTTTATTAATAAATAGGATAACGATTATTAATAGATAGCACAACGATTTTATTAATGGACATCGAGCTCTTGATTGTTGATAGCGATTTTATGAGATATTATAGCTAATGTGCGACAGAGATATATAATGTATAATGTGTGGAAGAGAGTTAATATATAATGGGTGAGATATAATATATAATTACCTTAACTAACGTGTCCATATAGGTACATTAACTATCATATCCCTTAAGTGAAATGAGCTTGAGGAAAATAAATGTAGATTGTTATACAAAGAAAATATTAATATTTATTAACAATAAATGACATAAAAGTTTTAAAATTTGTTTGATTTTTATCAAAAATAATAGGATTATCATTTGTTAGACAAGATATAAATGTTGAGATAATAGGATTTGTTAGATATAACAGTTCACATTTATGATAACATCTATAATAATTCACTCCTTTGCACTTAGACATCATTCTTACAAATAATGTTTTTGGTTGTTGGTGAAGTCGTTTAATAGCTTGCGCAATTTAATCAAGTGATGTCATCATGTGTCTTGTCGACTTGTTGCTTGTGTGCATGGGTATAGTCTTCTTGTCAGTTATTTTGGTCTCTTAGCGCGTTGGATTTTTCTTGGGTTATTGGTCCAGATAGGTTATGTTGCACTAGGGTTATTGTCATGCATATCACCTTGTGACAACATGACTCCTGATGAGGGGATCATTGCACACCCTGACGGATAGATGCGAATGATAACCTGGGGGAGTCTTTTGCTTCCTGATGTGGGTGTTTTGTTCATTGTAATTGATGATTGGTACTTGGTTTGTAATGGCTTAAATGTGTTTGGGTTTGCGTGCCGTAAAGGTTTCTAGATACTGGTCGTCGAAGTCATTGTGTCAGGTTGGTTGATGTCGTACTTCAACGAGTAGGTGTTGTATTGCTTGTGTCAGGCGAGTATTCATTTTTATCTGTCTATTAATTATCACATGTTTTGTCCAGTTGCATGATTTGCTAGTGTTTGATTCGTTGTTTACTATTGCCTAATCTGTGTACGTTGTGTTCGTTGTCAAGTTGTGTTGTTTAACTGTTGTCGTTGTTTTCGTCATGCTTTAAAAAAAAAAAAAAAAACTTTTGTGTTGTGTCACATGTAGTTGTAACGATGGGGTCGTTACATTTTCATATTAAAAAAGAAAACTATAGCTAAATAAATAATGTGAAAACTTATTAAACATCATGAGTTTCATATTGATTTTTTTTAACTATGATAATAATTTTTATATTGTAAAATGATTTGAATATTAAATGAAAATTAATGACATGTAAATAACTTCACTCTTTTTTACACTAAATTAAAGAGAGCCTAAATATTGTGAAAACTTAATATATAACATTCGAGTTTTATATTTTAAAATGATTTATTCAATAAATAGTTCTTACGAGCATGTACAGGGACAGGGTCGAATTAACTAAATAATTCCACTCATTGTCATATTAAAAAAGAAAACTATAGCTAAATAAATAATTTGAAAACTTATTAAACATCATGAGTTTTATATTGATTTTTTTTAACCATCATAATAAGTTTTATATTGTAAAATGATTTGAATATTAAATGAAAAATAATGTCAGGTAAATAACTTCACTCTTTTTATACTAAATTAAAGAGAATGACGCCTAAATAATGTGAAAACATAATATACAACATGAGTTTTATATTTTAAAATGATCTAAATAATAAATAGTTCTTACAGGCATGTCCTGGTACATGGACAGGGCCAATTCGACCATGTCCATGTACATGGACATGGCCAATTCGACCCTGTCCATGTACAGGGACAGGCCCGAACATGGACATGTCCAAATTCGGGCCTTTCCGTGTACATGGACATGCCTGAATTCGGTCATGTCCTAGTATTCGGGCATGTCCCTGTACATGGACAAAGCCGAATTTGGGCATGTACCTGTACATGGACACGGCTAGATTCGAGCCTGTCCATGTATTCGGACTTGTCCCTGTACATGGACAGGGATGAATTTGGGCATGTCCCTGTACAGACTCATGCCCGAATTCGGCCATGTCCATGTACAGGGACAAGCCCGAATTCGACCCTGACCACCTCCTAAAACATGACAAATCTAAATAAATGAAATTTAAATTAATTTAAGAAAAGTGTTTAGAATTAACTTGAACCCAAAGAAACAACAACCAACAACAACAAGCAACAGCAACCAACGCCAACAACAACCATCGCCGACAGAAACCAACAAAAACCACCAGCCAACAACAACCAACGCCAATAGTAACCACTTCCAGCAATGACCAACAACAACCAACATACTCTCAGTAATTTGAAAAGTGTCAAATGACCAATGTGTGGGCGATATATAAAAAAACATTTGGTAGAAATTTATTTTTGACGAAAACCGTTTTCGGCCGAAAGAATATTTCGACCAAAACAATGTTACTGGATGAAAAACAATTTCCGGGTTCTTTCGACCGAAAATTCTTTCGGACGAAAATATGTAATTGGATGAAAAAAATCCATATGGATAATATGGTACACAACAGTCGAGGTCATTGTCATGGTACAGTTTGATTCAACGTCTAAAGGTTTGACCGAAAAAGTTTTCGGCCGAAAGAATTAGTAGTTCGATCTAAAAAAGGTCACTAGGAATTTTGGAGACTCGATTCTCACAAAAGTGTTACCCACGTTCATGATTTTACCCTATTCCCAATAGTAAAAAAGTATGGAAGAAAAATAAAATGGAGTGAAATGTAGCCCTATATCCGAGAAACCAAGGATGTCAGTGATATATATACAGTGGATGTTCCAAACACATGACTGGAGACCAAAGAAAATTTCTCAGGTTAAACAAGAAAGGAAAAGGAAAAGTAACCTTTGGGGATAACATGTCAGCCAAAATACTGGAAAAAGGCACTGTCAGTTTAGAAAATAACAAAACCAAAGCAAAGGATATTCCCAAGTGGAAGGTATTGATTTTGAATAGACTTTTTCTCCAGTAGCAAGACTTGAGGCCATCAGAATGTTCCTATCATTTGCAGGCTTAGAAAATTTCAAAATATATCAGATGGATGTCAAGTCAGCATTCCTTAATGAAACACTAGAAGAAGAAGTCTATGTTGAGCAACCATAAGGATTCATGTTAACAAAAAATCAGGACTATATGTGCAAGCTAAAAAAAGGCCATGTATGGTCTTAAACAAGCCCCCAGAGCATGGTTCTCAAGGCTTGATCAGTACCTTCAAAAACACAGATATAAGAGAGGGAGTATCGAAAACAACTTATACATCAAAATTGAGGATCAAAAAATAATTATTGTGGTGGTATATGTAGATGACATCATATTTGGAAGTAATCTTACTATACTAAGCATAAAGTTTTCAACCAAAATGCAAGAAGAATTTGAAATGTCTATGTTGGGAGAACTGTCCTTCTTCTTAGGTTTACAAGTAACTCAAACATAAAAAGGAATATTTGTTTCCCAAGCCAAATATATCAAGGAAATGCTAAAGAGATTCCAAATGGAAGACAGTAAACCTATGAGTACTCCCATGGTCACTGGATGTAAACTAAGCCTAGAAGATTAAATACCATTTCCTAAGACAAAAAAACCAAACACATTCAAATTAAATACCATTTCCTAAGAGATCGGGTTACCCAAAAGGTGGTTAAAATAATGTATGTGGACACCAAAGAACAAATTGTAGACATATTCACAAAACCTTTGCCCAGGAGTACTTTTGAAAATCTTTGACATAAATTGGGAGTAATTGACATACCTTGTTAAAACCATAAAATTTGTATTATAACAAAAGGGGCATATGGTTAGGGGGAGAATAGCCACAGAGGGAGAGAAGAAAGATCCCCTCTATCATTGTTGTCAAAGGGGGAGGAAATTGATAAGCAACAGAAATAAAAAAAATTTAAAGGAAAAGTTGTCATCAATGCCAAATGGGGAGAATGTTGGACACAGTGGTACGGTATTGTCATTGATGTCAACAGGGTGCAAAGGAATCCAATATAAACCCAAATCTTAGAAGGAATAACATTAATCGAAGATCAGAAGAAATAACGCACATGAGTTGTTCATTCTTATTTCGAGACAATCCAGGATCATTAGATCGAGGTGAAGCCAGAGGTTGGGAAGGATTAAATCTCAACCTTTAGATCTGAAGCAGGAGATTCGAATGATCTCTCCAGTTGTTATATCAAGGAGGGACTTCAGATGAATTCTCGACCATCCGATCGAGTTTAGTGGAGGGACAGTGTAAGCCACAATATCCTGGAGTCTCGGATTAAAAGAACTCATGTAGATCGTTGATCTAAGATCTCCTCGGGAGAAACAAGAGCCATTGGATCAGGTGGTCAACTCCGACATTGACCACTCTGGCAAAAAGGAGTCTAAAATAGATAATTTTACCTGAAGTTCGAAGCCCTGAAGTCAGGAACTTCCGTCAACCGTTGATCTGGAGTGAAAATATTGGAACTGTCAGATCACACTAAACGAAAGAAGGTGGTCAACTCTAGTGCTGACCAATCCTATGAAAAGGAGTCTAGAACAGGTAAGTTTACTCGAAGGTCGAAGCCTCGAAGTCACGAAATCCGGTCAACTTTGATGCTAACCACTCCGGGGAAAAGGAGTCTAAAATAGATAAGTTTACCCAAAGGTCGAATCCCTAAAGTGACAAATGCTCGTCGACCGTTGGATCATAGGAAGAATAGGAAATATCGCCAATCGTTGATATATTCAAAGCGTTCTAAGGAAGAAGGTTGTCAACTCTGTCCTTGACCTGCTCCGGTGAAAAACAACTCAGATAAACCAAGAACTCCCAAACCTCGGAGTTCTGAAATAAACAAATGTCATAGGATCAAGACAGTTCAAAATCTACGCTGGTTGATCTATTCGACACTTCAGAAATAATCAAAGGATGGTACACAAGTGCCAAAACTCCCGAAGCCACGAAGTAATACATGTGGAAAAATAAAAATATGACATGTGGCCCAATCGAATGGTGACAAGTGTCAAGGTCAATGTGGCAAATAAGGAATGTAAAATTCACAAATCAGGGTTGCATGTGCCATCCACTCAGCTAGTTCCATGCAACAGTAGCGTCAGCAAGCTACGCTACTACAAGAGTACATCCTTCAGGGATATCCAACTTCTCCTACCAGCGAAACTACCCGAAGCATTGAAGGTCGAAGTCATGAATAGCTGAATACTTGGAGAGTGGTAGCTCCTTTGTGCCTAAGTCTACAATCCCATCTCCTAGACATATGAAGGTTATCAAGAAGGGATAGTTGATACACCCTTTGACGTAATTTTCTCCGTAAGATTTGGAATACTGCAAAGGCCTGAGTCCCAAAACGTCGAAGTCCTGAAATGAATAAGAATCGTTCATCTCAAACATGAAAATAAAA
>ML806493.1:238872-274974 GCA_009831015.1 Picea engelmannii | reverse complement strand
GGCATGGAGAATACCTCACTATTATTGTCTGAGAATCCCATCGAAGAAGCTGGGTTGAAACTTGATTTTAGAAATGAAGTTCTGATTTTTTGTGAGTGGATGCACATTTTCTGATGTCCTCCAAGAAGCAAAGCATAGAAAGCGTTTTCCTGCCCCCTTCAACGCGAAGAAGTTACATCTACTTCTCTAGTGACCGAACCCTATGATCCTTATCACAGATTGTCTGTTGTGAACCCCTTTAGCCCAATATTGGTTCCTGGTTCATTGTTTTAAGAGGTTATTAAAGAACCTTCAACCTAACGTGTGACATATCTTCCCACTTATACTTGAGGGTGAGGTAGAATACTTGTTTTCAATAAGAAGCTGCAAGTATACTCTTTTTAGCTTGCAATTATATTTACTTTTACTATCAGAAACAGGAGGTCCAATCTAGTCCCCATAGGATTCATATGCTTACAGAAGGATGTAATGTAGACCCACATGTAAAGTTTGATCTACATGGCACCAGTTACTAATACAGTTTCATGCCATGCAGGTCATTTGTTATAACCCAGTTATAGTTCCATTCTTTACGTGTAATCCTGGTGACAGCAATTATCTATAGTATGTCTGGTGACAGCAATTATTTTTGCATATCTGGAAAAATCCTTCGTAGTGTTACTTTATCTCAGGTTTTGCATTTTCGTTCTTATATATACTTTGTTCTGTTGGCATTTTCTCTTTGTGCTGCCAGCTTAGTCAAAATGATCCTCATTCGAATGTTTTCTGCTTGGAGTTGTCTTTTTTTTTTTTTTTTCTAATGCCGTAGTGCTTGGCTATTTTGGTATAATTGAGTACATCCGTTTTCCCCGCCAGCTTGTTTGATACGTTTTTCTCCTGTGCCTTCATTTCATGCATTATATTTGCATATGCTCAAAGTTCCAATGCCCAAAAGAGAGTACTCGTTTGATGTGTCCTGGTTGTCTGTTTATGACTTGTGGCTAGGTTGCGGGATGTACTACGACAGAAGGTGGAAACTAACATCCCTCGTCAAAAACTGACGACGACCTTGGAAGATTTGCAGGCTGATGCAGAGATTGGTTTGGGATGGTTTTGTGTGAAACATTAGTGCTGCTGGTGGTGCACGTTTATTTGCAATGAGAATGGTGGACCAGCATTGATGGTCTGAAACATCAATGCTGCTGTTGTAGTTGTAATTGTAGCTGTTTATTTTTGCTTGTTATATCTGAAGCAGCATATATCAAATTTTGGGTGTAAGGTATTATCACAGCAAAGGCATGGATTTCTCACAAGCTATATTTATTAAAAACCTGTTTGATAGCCACTACACCATGAAAGTTTTGCCAACAACATTACTTGATTTTTCCCCCCGAAATGGGAGAGGGCAGTCAACGTCAGATGGCCACCAAGATAGTGTAGTCAAATTACATATAGATACCATTCTTTTGAAGTGAAGAAAATGCGGTGAAATTTCGTATGTATTGTTGGTTGGTTATATGTATTATATTAATTCTTTGGTGTAAAGTTTACACCAAAGAAATGTAAACTTCTGAGTACTAAAGAAATGACCTTGGGGATTTTTTTTGGCAATGAGACACTTGCATTTGATGGAATTGAGCTATAACATTACAGGAACTGGGATTTTTTTGGCCGATGAGACACTTCCCTTTTATGGAAATTAGTTATTATAACATTACAGGAAGTGCTACTATTCCTTCAGTGCCCTCCTTGAGGAAATTCAACTAAAATGGAAAATAAACAGCCTACAGCACACAATCACAGTTGCAAGAAACTTGTATGGATATCCTTCAATTTTAAGGATTTCCGTAAATGTTTTGTGTTAAAATTTCAACTCTCAATGAAGAGATAAAATCACATTTTGTGAAAAAATATGGTTGCAATGAAAAATTCTACAGTGTTGTTAGAAAGCTTGAGAATTTTCATTGTGCAACTGTGAATTTAAAAGATTCATGAATTTATTTTAATGGTTAGTGTTGGCCCCACAGATAGACCTTGTAACCTTGGTTAGGAATTTTTTGTTTTGAAAGCTTGTCCACACAATTAACAGTATACTTCACCAAAGAAGAATATGTTCTCTGAACGGTAAATGAAAAGAGTGTGGCTGCCTCTTAAATATCATTAATTAAGTATGAAGGTCTTTATTTTTTTGGCAAGACATTCGTGGAACTCTAACCATCGTATTGTTAGCATAATAGGCCTTGTCCCTAAGGTGAAAAGAGTGTGCCTGCCTCTTAAATATCATTAATTAAGTATGAAGGTCTTTATTTTTTTGTCAAGACATTCGTGGAACTCTAACCATTGTATTGTTAGCATAATAGGCCTTGTCCCTATGGTGGACCCTACAAGTCCATGGATTCCATTCTTCTACTCAAAAGTAGAGAAATAGATGACAAACTATATAAGGATATATTTCAAATCATTAATGCAAAATGACAAACTTTTTGCTTCCTATATTAAACCATATATTTTAGATGAGATGGAATATTTCATTAAGAATTCATGTCCCAATAGAGTCTCAGTCTATATCTACAAATTAATGTAGAAGATTTCTGATATATACTAATTTTACTTGATCTCTTAAACACTTATCAATGCATTACTCTATTATAGAGGCAAAAGAAAAGATAAAAGGATCTACAAATTATTGTAGAATATCTTGACCTCTTAAATGTTGATGTTTTGGTAGCTACGGGAGGTATTAACCTCCACGTGTAACCTTTGACTTAGAATAAAATATTCCGGAAGCAAGTGAACCATTAAACAGATGTGTGGAAACCCTAGAAGACAAGTCGACTAACAAAATAAATAATATTAGAATATTATCTTCCAAATATACAAGTCGACTCCACAGGAAAAAGATAAACATAAAATATAATTACCAGAAAGTCAGGTCGGCCTAGCTAGAAATGTCACTGAACAACTTAATATAAATAGAGGATGCTTTAGCTCATTTGGACAACCAATTAGTGTGCAAGTCAAGTGGAGAGTTGTAGTTGCCGCTGCAACTACAACTACAAGGAGTAATAAGGGTGTATGGTGACTTCTTGGTCTTGGTCTCTCTCTAGCGCTATCAAGTGATATTCTTGGTGGTTCTCTTGGTGATTCTCGTGGTGGTTCTCTTGGTGATATTCTTGGTGATTCTCTTGGTGACATTCTTGGTGATACTCTTGGTGATATTCTTGCTAAGTATGGTACTTGTTTTGTGGATATGGAGATTCTCTCTCTTGTGCGCTACCCTTGGAGGAGGAGTGTTCTACTTGTCTTGAGTTGTTGTTGTGGTTAGTAGCTATGGTTTATCTGTTGGTTCTGGAGTAGGCTTGTCAGAATTATTCTAAGTAAATGTTAGGGTGCTCGGGGGTGGCCTTGTGCCTATGGTTGGGTGACAATGATGTGACATTGTTTATGGTTAAATGAACATACCAAAATTTTAACATGGTTTCAGAGCCGGTTTCCTTCATAACGGTCTAACTGCTAGAAGGAAGATCCTCAGTTTCCCCCATTGCCAAGCTCGTTGAGCACTTACTGAACTCTCTAAGAAGGTCGCCTAAGTAGGGTGCATCTCTTCCTCGGATCAGATTTGCAAATTTCTGAAGTTGAGATATTAGGGTTTCCTCATAAAAACCCTAGGTTTGCAGTGCCAGTTGTAGTACTAGTTGCAACACCAGTTGCAGTGCCAGTTGCAATGCCAATTGCAGCTCCAGTTGCAGTGCTAGTTTCTGTGAAACGTTGGGCCTAATCTTTGGTTGTTCTAGTGCCCCTTACCCTAGCGCATCTCCAGATTGCAAGTTGGAGCACTTTGAAGTCTTAGGGTTCGTCATTGCTTGCCCTGTCGGATGGTGCCATTGTCTGTTGTTGCATGTCGTTGTTGCCAGAGGTATGTACTTAGATATGTTTAAACTATATCACTATTTTGAGTGTGATTGCAGGAGAAGGGATCTCTAGTCCAAACAACAATTGTAGATCCAAAATGATCTCAGATCCAACACATTCAGAGGAACAAAGCACTCCAGGTTTGATTGTTTTCATACGCCTCTAGTTGTTATGGAATTATTGTGACCTTATGAACATCTAGTTGTATTTTGATCTGTTGAAGTTATGATTATCATACTAACCTTTGTTCAAAGTTAAAGTTAGAAACTAACTTTAGTCAAAGTATTAGATTGATTAAGGTTGAGACTTTAGAGTTTATTTGCACTATATTCTCTAACTCAGATTTCTGTCTAGAAAGCATATTGTCTTAAGTACAGGGGATAGGTTGAAGAGAATACTTGTCATATTGAGTGAAGGAGACTCGAAAGAAAATCAACAACATTCGTTCTTCAAGATAAGATTCCAGGTTCTAGGCAGGTCATAAGCAATAGCTCTGAGAAGGAACTACTATGATTATTGTTCTCGTTCTTATTATTATAAGAGTATTTTTCTTGTCTATTGTTTTTCCCTTTGTTGTCCTTGTTTCGAGTAGGTCACAGGTGATAACTATGAGGGAAGCTATATTGACGGTTGCAGGAGACAACATATTAGATGGTCTCTATTTTGAGACATGGAGCAGACTATCCAGATAAGAAGTTTTATACACGACCGTATACATCCATGTATCAAAGAAGAAGACGAAGAAGGGTACTTTTGCAAGATACATAGTATCTCATATGGAGATTGATTGTAAGGAGCAAAAGGCTCCAAAGATGACCAAAATAATCCCTCTAGTGCAGTTGATCACTCTTCAGATCATCAGGAAGAGTTAGTAGAGCCAAAAGGGCCTACCTAGAATCGTTGCAGTAACCAAGAGACCAACATGGTCCCGTGACACTTTGCAGGATGCAAAGCCATATAACATTGATGAGCCATATCATGAGGAGCAGATGGCTCCACTAGTGGTGAGGTAGGTGGCCCCACCAAGTATCAACTCAGAAGGAGCTAGAGTTCATAGGGAGCCAACCCTCACGATCCAGTAAGGAGGAGCAACCTCCTTAGGACCATTCATAGGAGACTTCAGAAGAAATCATCATATACAGAGGGAGTAGATGGCTCCGAAGATTATAGAGACTCAAAGTGAGCTTGATCTCAACAAGAGTCAGTGGCTTAAAGACTTTCATTCAGAAAGTATTCCTCAGATTCAGATGGAGGAGAGAGACGTCTTCCAAGACTGACAGACATGTGCCATGAGTTGAGGAGGTTAGATCTTTTGCCTTGAAACTAGAAGGGAAGTCAGTGGTGACTTCCAAATTGATCTACAAGATCAACCATGCTGTTGATGGCATCATAGAGATGTACAAATCATGATTTGTGTCCAGAGGATTCTCCCAGTAAGAGGGAGAAGACTATGACGAGACACTTGCTCCAAAAGTCAGAAGAAGTATACATAGAGAAGCTATAAGATACATAAGAAGGAGTCTCATGTCCGCATAATTAAGAAGGCTTTGTATGGGCCCAAGCAGGCACCCAGGGCATGATATACTAGATCAGTTCCTGATGAGCTTGGACTTTACCAAGAATATGTGGTAGCATGTTTAGCTTATGGTGAAGCAGTGTGGCTTTGGAAGCTGATTACAGGATTGTTTGATCTCGAGTTGGAGGCGACCTGTATCTTTTGTGACAACCAAAGTTGCATGAAGTTGTCAAAGAACCACGTGGTCTATGACAGGTCAAAGCATATCGAGATTAGATATTACTATATGAGGGATATGGTGTAGAGGGGAGCGGCGAGGCTATAGTTTTGTGACTACGGAGGATCAGGTTGTAGACATGTTTACCAAGTTGTTGTTGAGGATGAAGTTTGAGTACTTAATGGACAAGCTTGGCATGGTCCCTTTTCAGAGGGAGTGTTTTCATCGAGCATGAAAAAGGGTTGGCACTAAGACAGGTGGCATGAAAAAGGGCTGGCATTGAGTATGTAAAAAAATCTCATCCATCTTGAAAAAGGGCTGGCACCGAGTCTGGTGGGTCTCATCCAACATGAAAAAGGGCTGACAATGAGAACAAATGTAAAAATCTCATCTAACATGAAAAAGGGTTGGCACTAAGTCTCATGGGTCTCATCCAACATGAAAAAGGGTTGGCACTGAGAACAAATGGAAAAATCTCATCCAACATGAAAAAGGGTTGGCACTGAGTTTGGTGGATCTCATCCAACATGAAAAAGGGTTGGCACTGAGACTGAGGGCTGACATGAATAGGTATTGATGCATTGCAGGGTAGTGGATGGCCTGGGGACATGTTGTAGCTATTGAGAGCTACCCACAGACCTTGGATGCATGGGGTGAAGTCATGTTGCACTATGTATATCATGTGTGGATATGGTGATGCTACCTGTAGACTAGTATGCAAAACCATGTGAGTCTTGTCCATGCCATGCGAGATGGATGGATGTGTTTGAGACCACTACATGAAGAACATCTTAGTTATAACCTCCCTAGCTAAGAGGGAGTGTTGATGTTTTGGTAGCTACGGGAGGTATTAACCTTCGCGTGTAACCTTTGACTTAGAATAGAATATTCTGGAAGCAAGTGAACCATTAAATAGATGTGTGGAAACCCTAGAAGACAAGTCGTCTAGCAGAATAAATAATATTAGAATATTATCTTCCAAAAATACAAGTTGGCTCCACAGGAAAAAGATAAACATAAAATATAATTACCATAAAGTCAGGTTGGCCCAACCAGAAATGTCATTGGACAATTTAATATAAATAGAGGATGTTTTAGCTCATTTGGACAATGAGTTAGTGCACAAGTCAAGTGGAGTGATGTAGTTGCAGTTGAAACTGCAACTACAAAGAGGAATAAGGGCGTATGGTCATCTCTTGGTCTTGGTCTCTCTCTAACGCTATCAAGTGATATTCTTGGTGACATTCTTGGTGATATTCTTGCTAAGTATGGTACTTGTTTTGTGGATATGGAGATTCTCTCTCTTGTGTGCTACCCTTGGAGGAGCGCTCTACTTGTCTTGAGTTGTTGTTGCAGTTAGCAGCTAGGGTTTATCTGTTGGTTCTGGAGTAGGCTTGCTAGAATTATTCTAAGTAAAGGTTAGGGTGCTCAGGTGTGTCCTTGTGCCTATGGTTGGGTGACAATGATGTGAAATTATCTATGGTTAAATGAGCATACCAAAATTTTAACATTAAACACTTATCAACAGATTACTCTATGAGTTAAAAGAAAAGAGAAGAGGACATTCCTTCCTCTTGACCATACATTATTGGTCCTAATACATAATTCATGCAAGTAGTAGTGGACATGAAACTTCATACATTAATAAGGGTTTCCAATAGGCATGTGAGTTTTTTAGGCCCTAACATTGTAACTATGTTCTGATACCATATGTAGTCACTACGTTAACTAAACACATCATTATTTAAAAATGGAGTTTAAAAAAAGAAGGTATCATCAACATTTAACAAGTAATCACACATTCTCTCTATATTACAATCATTCCATTTTTAAGAAGCAAAAATATTATTCACTAAAATATTGCATACATAACATATTTTATTTATTTTTAATTGTATAAAAACATAATAGTATCTGTAGAATTTATCAAATGGACATCTTTAATAATTTACAATACAATATTTATACATATTCATTTTTCATGAGTTTTAATAACAACTACAAGGCAAAACCACATGTGACAGTCCATCACTAAGCATTTTATAGGTAATGCTAGTCAACCATCTTAATAAACACGTCATTAACAATCAATTAATGACCGATCCAATCTTTAAATATCACATTCACCTTTGGTATTCACATCCCAATATTCATCGATACATATTTCAAGTAACTTTGATATCTACAAATCCAATGAAACATTACTACTTTAGGTCGAATTCATAATACAAATGTAATTGCCAATATAAGTTTATGGCTCATAATATAATTAATTGAATAGAGTTCATAATTCTTCCTCCAAAACCATCTTCCATACTTCGATCTTTTCCCAAGATCTAAAGTCATAAATCAATTACTTGATTGACATGTTCCAAGGACTACTTTACTCAATAAGATGGAAAATATATTGTCAAGTAAGTCATTACTAATTTACAAGTTCCTTCAAGTTTTTCATCATGATTCATCCAATTGTACCAACGAATGGTTCATTGACATCAATTTATCCAATATAGTAATTTATGATTTAAAAATATTCACTTACAAAACTTTTAATGATTGATATAATTTTTCAAGCTATCATAAATAAATCAAGATCTCATTGTTACTTCACTAAAGAAAGATGTATTCTCTGAACAACTATAAATCAAAATATTATGGCTACCTCTTAAATATCATTAACTAAGTATGAAGGGCTTTATTTTTTTGGCAAGACATTTTTGGAACTCTAACCATTATAGTGTTAGTCTTGTGTATCCTCAACAACAATACTAAATCTTTAAAACTGATGATGGAATATGTAAAACCTTTTTCTTTTTGTTGACAATACATCAATAAGATTACTTCACCTTACTAATGGGGTTATATCGATATGATGTCAATAAAATATTTCTTCTCCAAACAAGTTTCAAAAATTAGAAGACTCCAAACTATCATAATTGGCCCCATCCCTAAGGTGAGCCCTACAAGTCCATGGATTACATTCTTCTACTCAAAAGTACTAAAGTATACGACAAACTATATAAGGATCTATTTCAGATCATTAATGCAACGTCTAGGATCAGAGTGTTGCGTCTAGGCTCTGGGGAACTGCATCCTGTATATGTCGTGTCTTTGATTGTCTGCTCCTGCAATGTCCTTGATCCAAGTGAGGAATAAGATCTGGGGTACTCTGCCTAGCCTATGGGGCTTCCATCCCATCTATGTGCCATCATGATTGAATCTACTCCTACCAAGCCCATTTGTCCATCATTCAGGGTTTTGAGGATGTGAGAGTCAATGTCTGAGGGTGGTGAGTCACATGATGACCCACTTCTCCCCATCACACATGGCAAGGTCCTGCAATAAAGACACCATGTCAGGGCCATCCAAAACAAGCCAAAGTATAAAACAAGGTTATCCAAAGTTCATAAGAAGCATTAGTCCTTAAAGCATGCAAAGTAAGGTGTAACTTAAGATATATTCCATGTAAGACAAGTCACTTCAGTATCCCCTTTAATCATCACACCAGCCTAGGACCCTGTGTGAGTTGTCAAGTTTAAGTATGGGAGGGCCTTAATCCAACCCTATTTGGTGTGGCACTTAGACAGGAAATAAAATAACCTAGGTAGAGGGATAGGTATCGAGAGTGACATGGAAATTAAAAATCCTTCAAGAGTAAGTGTGATAGTGATATGGTTTTAGGGCTTACTTCATGGCTCACAATGTCATTGCAAGTCCCCTTTTATAAGGTTTCAATCTTTAGCATTGCTTTTTGGGATCGGGGTGAGCACTGAAAGAGTAGAGCTCAAGTTTGGACTAGCTTTTGTTAGTATTTTTTTGCTATCTTTCCTTTCTTTCTTTAACATCGTTTTCTTATTCTTTTATTCAATCAACCTCAGGGCCTTTAGCCCCTCTTTTCATGAGAGAATGGACCATGACCCATTGTTGAAGTTTCGTACCCTATGAGAGGCTCCAGGATGGAAAGTGTTAAGTATGGTGGGGATCAAATAACAATTTTATTATCCAAGTCTCCACCCCCTAACTTGATCACCATATTGTTGGTCTAGGTCATGGAAAGAGAAGATGCTTGAAGATGATTTGATACCTACCTGGAACAAGAACACTTTGCAACATAAATATAACAATCTCCAAGCTAAAGTATACAATAAATACCTCTTTTAGACACTAGACAAGTTAGATATGGCTGTTGCAAATTGCAGCAATAGACCAATATTATAACAACAATAATTAATTTGTAACAGTAGCAATAATAAGTGCTCAAAAATACCACAATTGACCATGGAAATTAAGCATACAACTAATATAATACTATCCAATTGTTAGAGGTGATTTTTGGATGAGTTAAGCCACCTTTAGATAAGTGTATGCAACAAATTATTGTTGTTTTAGATGGTTGTAGGAAACTTTTATAACAACATAAAGAAATATAGTGAGTTTTTTAGGGTTAGAGTTAGTATAATTAGTAGAATGCTTGAGCGTTTTGAGAGAGAGGTTTATCAATCAATTCACCATAAGAATTCTTTAAGATTAGTGCCTTTCTAGGGTAATGGAGGCTTCCAATGCAACCAAGCATGAAGGTTGATCTACTTGAAACCAAGAGGTGGGATCTAAACCCTAAGGTGCAAACACATTTTGGCCTTAGGATTTAGATCTTGAGAAGAAGGACGTCTAGGGTGCAAACACATTTGGGCCCCAGAAATCGTTCCTCCCTTCTTGTAGCTTCAACTAGATCAACGATCAATTATCTAGGGCTAAAATCCTAAAGTTCTAGCACTTTGGGGATTTAGGGTTCTAACCCTAGCAAGGATAATTAACCAACTCTAGACAAATATAACATTGTGAGAGGAAGAAGCACTTATGTTCCTCTCTTGGGGTTTCAATAGACAAGACTTCTTGCAACAAAATAACAATTTCACCATAAACATTAATAGCATGAGCAAGAATTGCAGAGATTTACTTACTTCATCCAAGAAACCAAGAGAATGTAACCATGATTGCAGAAATATCTATCCAAAATCAACAAACTATCCAGAAAAGATCCTTTCCAAGCATAAAACATGAGAGAGAAAAGCTAGTAACCCATAAGGGATGAAAATTTCAGAAGTGGTGCCTCACAATGGTGAGGATTGATGATCCCGAAATGAAAGTGAGAGCTTTCCTTCTTATATGAGGCATAACGCTTCACTTTTGTCCACATAACATAAACAATGTTCAAAATAAGTGGGGTTGACCCCTCATTTAACCTCTACAAGATGCAAAGTGTAGAAAATAAATCAAAATAGCCCACACATGTGAGACGTCAAGCCTCCTTAGGCAAGGAGGGGGCTTTCAAAGGCCATGTGGCATCCATTCGGAGTGGATTGGGGGCAAGTGATGTCTCTCCCCACTCAAAATCATGCCAACCATCATCAATACCATAAGAATCCTCCAAACCCTAGCCCCATCAAACCCTAAAAGATGACATCATCATCAAACTAGGACCAACATCCAGGATCAGAGTGTTGCAGCTAGGCTCTGGGGAGCTGCATCTCGTATATGCCATGTATATGACTATCTTTTGCTGCAATGTCCCTTGTCCAAGTGAGAAATAAACTCTAGGGTACTCTTCCCAGCCTATGGGGCTTCCATCCCATTTATGTGCCATCATGACTGAATCTGCTCCTACCAAGCCCATCTGTCCATCGTTCAGGGTTGTGAGGATGTGAGAGACAATGTCTAAGGGTGGTGAGTCATTGGATGACCCACTTCTCTCCATCACACTTGGCAAGGTCCTGCAATAAAGGCACCATGTCAAGGCCATCCAAAACAAACCAAAGTATAAACCAAGGTTATCCAAAGTTCATAAGAAACATTAGTCCTTAAAGCATGAAAAGTAAGTTGTAACTTAAGATATAGTCCATGTAAGACAAGTCACTTCAATATCGCCTTCAAGCATCACACCAGCCCAAGAATCCGTGTGAGTTGTCAAGTTTAAGTATGGAAGGGCCTTAATCCAACCCTATTAGGTGTGCCACCTAGACATGAAACAAAATAACCTAGGTAGAGGGATAGGTCTCAAGAGTTACAGGGAAATTAAAAATCCTTCAAGGGTAAGTGTGATAGTGATATGGTTTTAGGGCTTACTTCATGGCTCATGTTGTCATTAAATTCATTTCTATGAACGCCTTTGTGGAGGGTCTGATTTCTCTTGAGTGACCCCATATTTAAGTGTTATTTTTTCCAAACCCCTTTATCAACCATTTTTCTAGTTCTCTTTATCATATTTGCAAGTCCCCTTCTATAAGGAAGGTTTCAAACTTTAACATTGCTTTTTGGGACCGGGTGAGCACTGAAAGAGTAGACCTCAAGTTTGGACTATCTTTTGTTAGTCCTTTTTTTCTATCATTCCTTTCTTTCTTTAACATCATTTTCTTATTCTTTTATTAACAACTACAATCAACCTCAGGGCCTTTATCCCCTCTTCTCATGAGAGAATGGACCATGACCCATTGTTGAAGTTTAGTACACTATGAGAGGCTCCAGGATGGAAAGTGTTAAGTATGGTGGGGAACAAAATGTTACCCTTGTGAGGGTCCCCTAGTAGTACCCCTTTTCCTTGGTCCGTGACAACATAGAACTAGGGCATAGAAGTTGACCACCAAGGTGAAACAAAGAAACTGACACAATTTCTCAAACTAGTGATCCATTATCCAACTTCAACCAAAGATCCTCATCCACACGCTCGACAAATTAAGCACAACACTTTGCATAAAAGGACTAACATACCTCATGGTGATGATGGCTTACCATCTCCCATACTCTGGGTTTCTTTGATGTGATGAGCCTTTGTTGACCCGTGGATGTAAAGATGAATGAAGGGGCCTTCTAGGTTGCCATATGTGAACATGTTGATCATCATCATGGTCAAGATCATGTTTTCCATTGTAGTCTATGAGACATGATTTCCTCTAGTTACCCCTAGGTATGGGGGGTTAACATCTGGCTCCAACATGGGGACATATGCGCATTGTAGAGCACATGGGAACCTCAACATATCAGGTTTTCCAAGACCTGCAATCCTACACCCACTTCAAATGAAATCACCCTTTAGCATTATCTTTCGGTGGATGTGATACATCAACGTTAGTGATAAATCCAAAACCATGTTGAAAAGAAAAAAAACAAATTTAGCTAGAAAATGATAAAGAAATAATATACAATGATCAAGTGCAATTTTCTAACATGTATTCATTATATACAAATGAGAATACAATATATACAAGAAAGATGAAAGACTATACTGGCATGGATGCAAGATGCAACATATATACAAATGAAATGCAATATGCAAATGCCCCAACCTACATTAATCTATGTTAGTTGAAATGCTAGATAAAATCATATAGCCAGTAAAACCATCCCAACAATATATCATAATATCTACCCTTGTGCTTCATCATGAACCAAAATAAGGATAAGTCAAGCACAAAAAGATTATGAGTTGGGACATACACCATACCATAACTAGTCATAAAATCCAACTCATGGAGACGTGAGGGAGGGACAAAATCATGCAAAGAGGTATCACCACAACCCTGCCTTCGCCTTATCCATCCCAGGACAAGGCCGAAAGAATCAGGAAAAGGTAGATCCTCATCCTTGTTTAAATTTCTTCTACTCAACACCCAACAAATAGCTCAAAACAAAATCACTTTATCTACTAAAAGCACGGTTGAGTAATCAACTAAACATGCAGCGGAAGCATCAATAACGAAACCAAATCAAACACATAAGAACACCAAAAGTTTTGGGTATAAACCCCTAGAAAAACCTCGGAGGGAAAACTAGTGTTGAGAATGATTTTATTATGCTAAAATCAGGGCTCCCATAACATGGATAATGGCCCACTGAGAGAAATACAATTGCAGACTAACTTGGCATGGTATGATCTATTGTACGACTAGTTATGGCATGATTTTTGAGGCATATATGATTCTCCTTATTATGAATCACGCATAGATGTGATTGTCTACACTGTGAACCACGTATCTGTACGGAAAACTTGTACACCAATTTCTGTACGATCTGACACTCTCCTGTGGCTTCCTTAGACTGAAACCCACCCGTGTAAGCCTATGTTCTCTCTTCTCCTTGACTTGATCTCTAGAGGGAAGTCTTGTTTTCCTATCCAAGATCTCCTTGAATATGTCAAGTGTCTTTCTTCTTCACCCTAGCCTTACTTTTATCATCACGATTTATAATCTATTTCTAATCTCAATAGTGATCTACGATTGAGATTACTTCTCACACTCACTTGAGATTTAGATTACATGTTGCATGCTAAGTACTTTTAGCTTGTTTCTTAAATAACTCAATTAACTAATTACATAATTAGTTAATAAAATCAATTTACTTTAATAATTCCTTTAATTAAAGTAAATCTAAGAGTAGAAGGCTTTAGACGATTTCCACACGTCTAGACACATAGACTTGTGAAGAAATACCTGTCTGATGCTACCACTAACATCAACACTCCCTCTTAGTGAGGAAGGTATTCTACACCACTCCAAGTTTGTCTCTGAAGAACACAAACTTCCCTTTCTCCAAGGGCTTGGTTAGAATATCTGCAACCCGCTCATTTGTGGAAATATACTGAAGCTTCACTGCTCCTTTCTGGATCATATCCCAAATGAAGTGATATATGATCTCAATATGCTTGGACCTATCATGGAATACTGGATTCTCATAGAGTTTGATACAACTATGATTATCATAGTATGTCATCGCAGGATCCAACTCCTGACTAAATAAACCTATAAGCAATTTGTGAAGCCAAATGGCTTCATAGCTAGCCATACTCACTGCCATATACTCTGCCTCTACTAAACTGAGTGCTACATAAGTTTTCTTCATGTTGAACCTGTTAGAATTAAAGATATGTGCTCATTTTTCCATAGACAATATAGCAATATTGTCACCCAACCATGGGCACACAACCACCCTTGAGCACCTTTAACCTTGATAGACAGAATAGTTATGGAAGAAGACCTTAAAACCAATAGCTAACCAAGGTAGTGTAACTCTCTCCAAGGCTAGCGTACCAAATAGAAAGTCCAAACCATAACCAAAGACCAAAATCCCAGTTGCAGTAGCTGCAGCTGCACTCCAAACTTGCGCACCACTAGTTTGTGTGAGATGTGAGAGTGTGTGTCAAATGATCTCTAGCGCCCTCTTATTTATAGTCTTCCAAGTGACCTAACTGGGCTGACTTGTACTTCTGGAGGATAATAATTTAATATAAATTATTATCTTGAGCCGACTTGTCTTCTAGGGTTATTATCCAACGTTTCACAGTTTCTCTTGCTTCTCAGAATATTCTAGTCTCGTCAAAGGTTACACGTAGAGGTTAATACCTCCCACAACTCCCTCCTAGATAGGGAGGTATTAAAGGCAATGGTCTTGAGCACAAACATACCATTCAACCGGTAACATCATCATAGCCACACAGGCTATCTTATGATCACGTAGATCAACTCATGAGCAA
This sequence comes from Picea engelmannii, assembly GCA_009831015.1. NCBI lineage: Eukaryota > Viridiplantae > Streptophyta > Pinopsida > Pinales > Pinaceae > Picea > Picea engelmannii. The sequence continues at coordinate 259,827 of ML806493.1, read as the reverse complement.
CATCATCACTATCAATATCATCTGATAGCATCAACTGCATCATCTCTCGAAGCCATGCTCCATTTGAGTAATTGGGCATGATGTTGAATAAGTCACTCACTCCACAGAGTGATACAAGGACCATTCTTTTAATATGGACATATGTCCTAGAAGAATAATTGTTCCAGTAGATGTTGAAAGCCACGCCATGGGCTACCAGAACCATTCTTCTAATTCAGACATACGTCCTAGAATAATGACTGTCCTAGACCATTTTCCCTCTGGCCACTACTATGAACTCAGGGAAAATGTTTGTCCTGTACTAATCTCTCCACTTTGGTCACTATTGTGAACTCAGGGAGACAAACCATTATTCTAATCCAAACATACGTCTTAGAAAAATAGTTTTCCATGGTACATCAACAATCTGCCAACCTATACCATTCTTCACAGGGAGAATGTTTGTCCACCAACAATATTTCAACCTAGACCATCCTCCACATGGAGAATGTCTGTCCACCAACAATCTGTCCTTCCTGGACCATTCTCCGCCTAGAGAATGTCTGTTCATAAACACACTGACTATCCATCTAGCTGGAAATCATCTCCAACACTAGTGGTAATCTCTATGGAAACCAGAACAATGCCATCCAATAGAACACAATTGTTTCTATTCATAGTAGTATACAACTACTATCCAGTGGTACACAACCACTCCTAGTAGCACACAACTACTAACCAGTGACACATAGTCACAACCAGTGGAACACATCCACCACAGTAGCATACAACTACTGTCCAGAGACATACAATCTCCACAACAATCATATCATATGATATCAACCTACATAACAATATCATGATACAAACTGATTCATCTAGGCCATTCCTCCACTCACATCTGTGATATCTGGAAGAGCATCTTCCCTCGGAAAGTAAAAACATCATCCATGGGATATATGGACTATTCTTCCCAAGCATAGAAGAATAATTGTCCCTGATTTCTGAGCTTGGACCATTCACCTAACTGGGCTATTCCTCCGGCACTAATCACAGTGCAACCTCGAGAGAATGAGTCTACCCTAGGGAATGTTTGTCCCTGATTGTTGAACCTGGACCATTTACCTAACTGGGCCATTCTTCCGGTACTAATCATAGTGCAACTTGGAGAGAATGAGTATGCCCTAGGGAATGACTGTCCAAACCATTTCCTAATGGAAATGATTGTCCTGCACCAACCTTCTATAATGGAGAATTCTTCGAAATTGCTCACATCTGTGAACTCCAAAATAATGACTTCCAGGAGAGGCAGACCATTCTGCTTGACCACTACTCAGAGTGACTACCAAGAAGAATGATTGTCCTAGACCATTCCCCCACACTGGCCACAAGGGGAATCACTGTCTATGGTACATCAACAATCTATTAGACCATTTTCATTACGAAAAGGACTATCCGATTTGGACCATTTTCTGAAATGGAAAATGCCCGTCCGTCATAAATCTTGGGCCACTTTCCGGACTGGAAGGTGGCTTCCCAACTATTGAAATATGTATATATATCAGTCTCACACTTAGTTAATAACATATTTCAGCCTTCTCTAGTTGTACACCAATCTTAGCAATATAACAACATTAAAATATTGGCCTATAGGTTGAAACACAAACAACTTAGCAATATGAAATATAACAACAATGGAATACTCATGAAACAGTGAACAAGATCACACTTTTAGCGCCAAAAATCTGGGCAAAACCCCAAGAATAATTACTCAGAAAAGACGACAAAATTGAGGAGAAAGTTTCTTTATTCAACTTAAGGAAAATTTCTGAGTACAACAACTTACAATCAACATTTACAATATGTACTTTCACCCTAACTGAACAAAAACATGTATATCCTTAGGAACACATTCTGAAATAAAAAACTGACTTCCAGTACAACTTGTACGGACCGTACAGTCACTAACAACAGATATATTTCTTGGTTTTCATGCCCAAAAAAAGGGTACAAATCCGCACTTCATTGTACAGATTTATTATCAGCAGAAAAAACTCCTAGAAATTCATGGCAATACTCAACAAAAATTTTTGTGCTAGTTGTAGCTGTAGCTGCAAGGCAAGCATAAAAATGTTGTATGACCTCCTCCAATCCGTACTGTGCGTCCTCCACAAATGTTGAAGCTGTCTAGAGGTGCATGCCAATCCTCCTAGGGATGCATGCCTCCTTCTGGATGTTGAAACTCTTTCCCTCCAAGCTTAGAAACCCTCTAGGGAATCATGCCTCTTGAGCTTACCTCTAACCCTCCTCAAAAAGTGTGCCCTCCTTTCCTAATGAGATGCCTTTTATCAATTTTTAATTGTAACTGCTCTAACCCTTGGTCTTCCAATGAGATTGACAGTCAAGATTAGATCTTTCCCTCTTGAGGTCAACGATCATGACTTAATTATTCGTTGAGGTCACTTAGGTCATTAAAGTGACTCAAAACATCATAAAGTCACTTTTACATTAAAAAATTAAAATACCCAACTTTGTAAAATTGCTTTAAAAAAAATACATTATAAAGTCACTAGGAGAAAATTTTCTTGGTCACTTTCGCATGTTGAGCACTGCCAATGCAGAAGTACCTCAAAGCTACCAAATTTCAACACTCCCTCTTAGAGAGAGAGGTACTTTTTATATCACCACCAGAATCTGTCTCCATCTCATTAGTTTCCATAGTTGCTCCCTCTGAACTAGAAGTCTCTTCTCCCTCTGAACAGGAAGCCACTACTCCCACTACACTGGAAACCTCTGTTGTTACCTATGTTGTACCATGAACTGAAGACATGCTCCTAGGAGACTGCACACTCTCCTGAGCATCCATCTGTGTCGACTCATTCCTTCTAAGTCCTTTGAGAGTCCCAGAAGAACATTGAGTCCCATGTATCAAATCTCTCTTCCGTGCTACCTGCTAACTCTCTGACACAAAATCTGAGTCTAGAAATCCATTGGACCCCAAGACATGTCTACCCAACAACCTCCACAAGCCCTCATACTTGACACCAATCATCACTGCTGTGTTAGTAGTTTCTCCCATAGGATATAGAAACACATGTCCATCGTAGAAAACAACTCCAAATCCACTCTCATCCAAAGCTAACACTAAGAGAAAATTAACTGTCAACTCTGGAATATATAACACCTCAGAAACCACCATAAACCTCTTGACTCTAGTTGGAATCTCACCCTTCCAATCCCCTTTACTGCAAGTTGTGGGTCGACTCCACAATTCACTCTTTAGTCTGAGTCTATCTCTGTAAGATCGAGGAAAACTGACCTCAACCCAGTCATGTGTCGAGAAGCTCCATTGTCCACAAACCAAGACTCAATGTCCTCGAACACTAGGCACCCACTTCCCACGGGACCAGTCATGAGAGATAACTCCTCATATCTCTCAACAAACTCTGAAACCTCTGCTGAAGCTAATACCTCTGGTTCCGATTTCTTCTTCTTCTTGTTCGGACATTGACTAGCATAGTGGGTAGTCTTGTGACATGAAAAGCATTTCACCTTGCTCATGTCCTTCTTCTTCTCATTTCCCTTTTCCACAAGAGACACATTCTTGTCTTCTGCACCATCCAATGCCTTTTCCTGAGATCCCTCCCGGATCTCCTCCTGTGTAAAATCATCCCACAGTCTGCTCCAGTCAGGGAGCTTCTCTCTCCCTACCACGCTCTTGATGAAAACCTCCCACTCCTTGGTGAAGCCTTTGAGGGCTATCCACACCAACTCTAAGTCAGGAATGAATTCTCCAACAACTGCCAACTCATCCTTCACCTGTGCAACCCGAGTGAGGTAGGTTGCCACACTCTCTCCTTTGACCATCGTAGCTCCACGGAGCTTGTCCCTGAGAGACATTTTTCGGTTCTCGTTCTTAGCCTCATTTAAGACTTTCAGTGCATCCCACATTTATTTGGTTGTCTTCTTATCATCCAAGTGTGGAATAAGGTGGTCTTTGACCCCATCCAAGATGATTCTCTGAGTCTTGGATTACTTCACCTCATGAACATCAAGAGCTATAGGATCTGAAGCAGGTACAGACACAATGGTGTTCGCAAACAACCATAATTTGTTCTCCTTGTAACACGGTTGATTCTAACCTTCCACTGCAGGTAGTTGGAGATACCCTCCAACCTATATTCAAACCTAATGCTGGAAGTCATCTTTGTCCACCTAACAAAGAACCTTTTATGCCTTTCTTCAAGAAAAAGCACCAGCAAATAGCTTGTGTTCCCAAGTGCCAAATGTTGCCCACTGAACTTCAGAGCACATGCTCTGATACCATGTTGAAATATGTATATATATCATTCTCACACTTAGTTAATAAAAGATTTCAACCTTCTCTAGTTGTACACCAATCTTATCAATATAACATCATGCAAATATTGGCCTATGGGCTGAAACACAAACAACTAAGTAATTTGAAATATAACAGAAGCGAAGTACTCATGAATCAGTGAACAAGATCACACTTTTAGCACAAAAAATATAGGCAAAACCCCAATAATAATTACTCAGAAAATAGGACAGAATTGAGGAGAAAGTTTCTTTATTCAACTTAAGGAAAATTTCCGAGTACAACAACAACTTACAATCAACATTTGCAATCTGTACTTTCACCCTAAATGAACAAAAACAACATGTATATCCTTAGCAACACGGTCTGAAATAAAAAACTGACTTCCAGTACAAACTGTTCGGACTGTACAATCACTAACAACAGATATATTTATTAGTTTTCATGCCCAGAAAAAAGGTACATATACATACCTCACTATACAGATTTATTATCAGCAAAAAAAACTCCTAGAAATTCGTGCCAATACTCAGCAGAAATTTATGTTGTAGTTGTAGCTGCAAGGCAAGCATAAAAATGTTGTACGACCTCCACAAATGTTGAAGCTGTTTAGAAGTGCATGCCAATCCTCCTAGGGATGCATGCCTCCTTCTGGATGCTGAAACTCTTTCCCTCCAAGCTTATAAACCCTCTTGGGAATCATGCCTCTTGAGCTTCCCTCTAACCCTCCTCAAAAAGTGTGCCCTCCTCTCCTTGGTCTTCCAAGGAGATTGAGGATCAATATTAGATATTGCCCTCATGAGATCAACGATCACGACTTAATCCTTCATTGAGGTCACTTAAGTCATTAGAGTGACTCAAAACATCATAAAGTCAGTTTTACATTAAAAAATTAAAAGACCCAACTTTAGAAAATCACTTTATAAAAACACATTATAAAGTCACTAGGAGAAAATTTGTTTGGTCACTTCCGCATGCTGAGCACTGCCAATGTAGAAGTACCTCCAAGCTACCAAATTTCAACACCAACCTGGACAATTTTCCGAACTGGGAAATGACTTCCCATAAACATATCAATGCTCCCTCCTAACCTAGGAGTAATCTCTTCCTTTTCCAATAAGGAAGTCATCTCCACGAGTACAAGCTTGTCCCTTAAGTACACAAACTTTTCATCTTGGACAGAGGCTTTTCCAAAATAATTGTCATATGCTCATCTGTGAAGATATACTGGAGAACCACTTCTCCCCTATGGAATCATGGAACACCGGGTTCTCTGAAATCTTCACACAACTCTGATTATCACAATATATCATGGTCGAATCCAACACCTATCAAACAGTTTAGAAACCAACTTACAGAGCCACACTACTTCTGTACAAGCATCACAAGCTGCAATATACTCTGCTTTTGCAGTGATGAATGAAAAAGACTTATGTTTCCTGCTATCCCATGACATTGTGGCAAAGATCAAACTGAAACATATCCAAGTAGCACTTCTTTTGTCATCTTCACTCCTTGCCCAATCTGAATCGATAAATCCATGCAATTGCATATCATAACTCAAACGTCCCACAAAGAAAATATCCGACTGAGTATTCTCCAAATACATTAACGAGCAAATAAATTGTCTATACAAAGATGGGTCTACTAGATCAGAGTCTCTCATCTTCTTCAGATCTGTCACCATGGGAGTTTTCCAAATATTTGCAATCCATCATCCGATACTTCTAAAGAATCATTTTAATACACTTCCTTTGTTATATGAATTTTTCACCATTCTTATGTTGTACATGAGAGGCTCTGCACCAGGTTGCTTGAATCCATACAAGGTCTTCTTCTATCTTCATACATGGGTCTCTTTCTGGTATACCTCAAAACCTTGAGGTTGTTCTATATTCGTCTCCTTCAATTTCTCTGTTAAGAATAACAATATTTACATCCATCTAATGTAAACTCCAACCCAGGGATACTGCAGGAGATATAATGGCTCAGGTAGAGTTATGTTTGGTTACTGGAACAAGTTGTCATCATAGTCTTCTCCCTCCTTCTGGGAGAACCCTCTAGCCTTGAGTCTCACCTTGTATCTCTGAATGCTTAAGTCTTTTTCACAATTTCTCACATACATTGTTCTTCATCACAACTTCCTTCCATTCCTTCTGCTTGACTGCTTCTAGTGGGTTCAAATTGGTTCAATTGGTTGTTCTGACTTTTCTTTCTTTCTTGGAATCTTCATGTTCTTCCTCATGTTTATCTTCAATGTTGGAGTCCATGGAATATTTTATAGATTACATGCCCTTCTTTCCTGAAGGCTCCAACTTTTTTCTTCCGCCATAGGAACATAAATGTATATGGACAACCAAGGATATTCAAGGCTTCTTTTCGAAGAATACTTCTTCTAGAGTCAAGTTGAACATGTGTTTCTTATCATGGATGCTACTTCCAATGAAGAACATGGACAGATACTTCATGGTATTCACAGATTCTTCAATGGATCATATTGTTGGGGATTAACTCCCTCCTAATCCCAGCTTCATTCCTGAATGAGCAATATTCATTCTCTTATTTTGGAATTATGTGATCAACTCCCTCCATCAGAGAGATTCCATGCTTCCGTCTACTACATCTCTCTTTTCTTTCTGCAAAGTGTCACAAGCTTGTTCTAGTTTCCTTTTGATGCCTGAATTCCTTCGAGTCTGACTCCTCTGAGTCTCTTTAAGTTTGTTTCTATCTGTTTTGATTGTTTCCCATCTTGCAGTTGTGTCAACCTTATAAGCTTATTCTATGACAGCTTCCACAAGGATTGTTCATCAAATATATTTCACAAGGGTACCTGCCCGGAACAAGAGCAACAAGAGAAAACAAGAAATATCTATCTAGAGGATATGTTAGTTCATCTTGTGAATAAGTATAATAAGCATCTATATCAATAGTATTCATATGACGTCAATTATTCATTTCACCTAGCAATAATAGAAGCTTTCAAAGACTTCTTTCTCAAATTGTAATGTAGCAACTATCACCCTTGATATATACAAATTTGAAGCTTAACAATTTAATCAAACCTAGAACATGAAGCCTCACCTGCTATGGAGGGTGCTCTTGTTCTTTTGAATGCGTTGAATCTAATATTACAGCTTGGACAAGGTCTCTAGTATTTTCCCTGCAAACACAATCATGTTTTTCTAGATGATATAACTTAGATAACATATACAAGTGCATACCTTTGAAACCTTGTAGCATCGTCCATCTTGTCTTTGAAACTCAATCAGAATATTCAATGATTAGAACAAGCTAGAAACTCAAAAATTTCAACTTTGACCACAAAAACAATTTGACTAGAAGTCAACCTTTGACTTTGACCAAAACTTTAAACTTGACGTTTTTGCTAGCTAAGAGTACCAAGAGGTGCGCTAGGCTAGGACGCACTAGGATGTCAAGTAATTAGGTAAAATTATTCACCAGAAGTGCCCGAACACAAGGGTTAGGGTTTGTTGCAGCTGCATAATAAGAAAACCTAGCTGCAACTGTAATTGGTGCCACAACGAGCTTGAAAAAGAACCATCATACTACCTTCCAGTGGTTAGAATATCTTGAAGTTGGTGTAGGCCCATAACCTGTTAGAATTAAAGAGATGTGCTCATTTTTCCATAGACAATATAGCAATATTGTCACCCAAACATAGGCACACAACCACCCCCGAGCATCTTTAACCTTGACATACATAATAGTTCCAAAAGAAAACCTTAAAACCAATAGCTAACCAAGGTAGTGTATCTCTCTCCAAGGCTAGCGTACCAAATAGGAAGTCCAAACCATAACCAAAGACCAAAATCCTAGTTGCAGTAGTTGTAGTTGCACTCCAAACTTGCACACCACTAGTCTGTGTGAGTTGTGAGAGTGTGTGTCAAATGAGCTCTAGCGCCCTCTTATTTATAGTCTTCCAAGTGACCTAATTGGTCCGACTTGTACTTATGGAGGACAATAATTTAATATAAATTATTATCTTGAGACGAATTGTCTTCTAGGGTTATTATCCAACGTTTTAGGGTTTCTCTTTCTTCCCGGAATATTCTAGTCTCATAAAAAGTTACACGTAGAGGTTAATACCTCCCGCAACTACCATAATATCAACAGAACCAAGTAATCATTATTGATCCCAAGCCGAAGAAGCACCTCGAGGTGATATTTTTGTCTAGTGCACTTCCTTCCCAATGTGAGTTTGTATATCCCTACAACACCACTCCATCTCCTCCAAGATATCTCAATACTCCACTGTACCTCTCAAGTACCTGAGCACATGCTTTTCTATGATCTAATGCACATGCCTTGGCTCTACCATGAACTAAATCAAGGTGTTCATGGTGAAACAAATATATGTCTTGGTGTTGACCAAATACATCAAGGACCCTACCATCTACCTGTATATCCTGGGATCCACTAACTCTAAATCTGAAGTGTCAGTCTTCTTCAGATTGGTAATCATAGGTGTAGCCATTGGTTTACAGTCCTCCACCCCAAATCTCCTCAAGATATCTACTGCATACTTCCCTTGTCCAAGGAATATCTCTCTTGATACTTGCCATACCTATAACCCCAAGAAATAATGCATCAAGTCAATGTCCTTCATCTCGAACTCACTATCCAAATTTTCTTTGCACCCTGTAATAAGCTCCTCTACACCTGTGAGAAATAAATAATCAACGTAGAAAACAAATATGAGAGGATCCTCTCCAACAAGTATTAAGTACAAGTTAGGATCTGCCTCATTCTTGGTAAATCCCATACTCTACAAGTATCCATCAATCCTAGAATACCACGCCCTAGGTGCCTGTTTGAGTCCGTACAAGGCTTTCTTAAGCCTACATGCATGAGACTCCCTCCCATGTACCTTAAATCCATGAGGTTGCTCTATGTATAATTCCTCCTCAATAATCCCATTGAGGAACATTGTTTTCACATCTATCTTATGTATCCTCCACTTCATAACTGAAGCAATAGAAATAACAACTTGAATAGAAGCATACTTGGTGACTGGAGAAAATGTCTCCTCGTAGTCCACTCCCTCTTTCTGGGAGAACCCTCTCGCCACAAACCTCACATTGAAGTTCTCTATGCTACCATATGCAACATTTATTGATCTTGCAGAGCCACCTGGAACTCACAACTGACTTCCCCTTTGGTCTCAACACTATGTCCCAAACATCATTCCTCATAATAGAGGTGTACTCCTATACCATGGCATCCCGCCATACCTGTTGAGTTTTTTCTTCCTCAAAATTGGAAGGCTCAACATTAATGATTCTACTCATAAGCGCCATATAGTTAGGAACTTCTCCGGAGGCCTGTGATCTCTTACCACACTCCTAGGAGCCTCACCAACATATCCCTCAATGTCTGTACTAGCCACCTGTACTAGCCACTTGGGTCTCCTGATAGGGATAGAACGGGATAACTCCTCCTCCCCACCTATATTCTGAATTGTTGATTGTTTCTCATCCTTTGGATCCTTATGCTCCTCGTCCTCTGTCATTCTTGATGACTCTTGAGTACTCCTAGATGAAAATTTCTCCTTGAACTTCACATATTTTCTCACAATTGTCTTCCTCTGCATTGGAATGTAGATTATATAAGCCTTTGAGGTCTCGTTGTACCCCACAAATATACGCTTCAGTCCTGAAGGCTCCAACTTCATCATTTTCTCCACAGGAACATGGATGTAGACTCGACAACCAAAGATCCTCAAATTTCCTATCTCTAGCTTCACCCCTGAGAATGCCTCCTTTGGAGTCTTGTCCCCCAATATCCCGTGAGGAATCATGTTCTGCACATACGCCATCATATGAAATTTCTCTACCCACAAAAACATGGGAAACTCTTGATCATGTATCATAGCCTTGGAAGAACCGATGATGGATTGATTATTTCTCTCTGCAACCCCATTCTGTTGAGGTTTGTATGAGACTGTTAGCTCCCTCTTGATCCATTCCTTCTTGCAGAAATAGTTGAAGTAATTGGAGGTATACTCTCCCCCATTATCCAATCTCAATACCTTGATATTCTTACCTATCTAATTCTCTATCTAATCTCTAAACTCCTGAAACTGACTGAAGACGTCATCCTTGGTCTTCATAAATAAGGTACAGGTTTTCTTGGAAAAATCATCAATAAATGTCACATAGTATGACGATCCTTGTAATGATGTTGCTGACATCGACTCACTCACATTTGAGTGAATAAGATCCAAGATCCTCTTTGACCTACTCTCGCTACTAGGAAAATCAGCCTTGGCATTCTTTCCAAGTGCACACCCTCTGCACACTCCCTGCTACACAATCATGAACTTTAGAATATCTTTAACAATCCCCCTCGAAATAGAAAATGCCTTGCATTGTAGGTGTCCCAAACTTCTATGCCACAACTCACATAGGTTGTCACTGTCATGTACCAAATCCTGAACAAGCTTGCCCTGCAATCTATATAAAGTGTCTTCTCTAACTCCAACGACCATTGCATTGTTTGGGCTAGCTTTCTCTGGACGTATGAGTACCTACCCTCTCTGAAAAGTAACGACAAAACCCTTGTCCTCCATAGCTGAGACTGAAATAAAATTCTTCTTCAAACCTGGTACATAAAGCACATCATGGGCATCAAACGTACCTCCTGAATTGAGTTGGAATGTAACTGTTCTCTCTCCCTTTACTACATATTTGGAATCATCACCAAGCTCCATATGAACCTTTGAGTCCCTCTCCGTCAGACTGCTAAATAAATCCCACTCTTCTGTCATATGAAGAGATGCACCACTGTCCAAGCACTCCTCATTGTTGTGCTAGTAGAAAGGAAAGAAACCATTGAGTAATCCTTCTCAAATTTCTCTACAAACTCATCAAGATACATCTTTGTTGATGTTGTTGTTGTGTCTTTCCATTACCCTTCTTCTTCTCTGGACACTGAGATGCATAATGCCCATTCTTATGACATGAGAAGCACTTGATTTTACTCAAGTCCTTCTTCTTCCCTGACTATGATGATCCTCCAACACTTTTACCCTTCTTGCTAGAACCCTTTCCTTTTCTCTTCCTTGTCTTACTAAAAAGATCTCAGTTCTCTTCACTACCTCTATGCTTGCTACTCTTCGACTCCTCCCGAATCTCTTCTTGGAATCATCCCAAAGTCTCTGCCAATATGAGATATTTTCTAGAGCACAAAATCCTTTGAAAAATGGTTTCCATGACTTGGGAAGATCATTCACTGCCACATTCACGAGCTCTGCATCCTTAGTTTTCTCCCCTAAGGATGCAAGTTGATCACGTACTTGTGTGATCCTCATGAGATAGTTGGTAAAATTATTTGATCTAGACATCTAAATCGATATGAGTTTATTCCTTAACACCATCTTCCTATTCTTGTTCTTTCTCTGGAATAAACTTGCCAGGGCATCAAACTTATCTTTGGTCATCTTCTTCTTGTTTAGATGAGGGGTTATATTATCCTTCATTGAATCTAGAAGGACCATTTTTTCTTTGATATCATTCTTGTTGTGAGAATCTAAAGCTATTGGATTTTCCGGTGGAGTAATTGCTTTATCCACTAATTCCCATAGGTCATACTCCAACGCCAAAGTCACTCTTGTTTTCCAAGATAGGAATTTGGATGATCCATCCAATCTGTCTTCAACTCTCAATGGTGTTGCTGCCATCCCTAAGACCTGATAAAATACCTTGGAAATAACCTTCTACTGGAAACTTCCCCTGTGATGACCTATACGTCCTATACATGACTGTCAACACTACAAATAATGTATATACATGATTTGACACACTGCAAATCGTGTATGTACATGACTGTGTCTTTTGTGAATTGTGTATGCCTCTGTACACCTACAAAAACTTAGCTCTGCCTCAATATGATTATTTCCTTGAAAAATCATTCTTCTATTTCATTTTGTTGGTTATGAATACGCTATGGATATAATATTTGGCTTCCCTTCAAAGCACCTGCTATGATTTCATGTTGATTTTCTAGAGGATTCAACCCTTGTTATGCTATGATACCATGTTGAAATTTCTCCTACTCAACACCTAACAATTAGCTTAAAAAAAACACTTTATCTACTAAAAGAACAAATGAGTAATCAACTAAACATGCAGCAGAAGCATAAATAAGGAAACCAAATCAAACACATAAGAACACCAATTTTCTTGGGTATAAACCCCTGGAAAAACCCCAAAGGGAAAGCCAATGTTGAGAATGATTTTATTATGCTAAAATCAGGGCTCCCGTAACAGGGATAGTGGCCCATTGAGAGAAATACGACTGCAAACTAACCTAGAAAGGTATGACCTGTTGTACGACCAGTTCAGGCATGTTTTTCGAGGCATATGTGATTCGCCTTCTTGTGAATTACGTATATATGTGACTGTCTACACTGTGAACCACATATATGTATGGAAAACTTGTACGACAAGTTCTATACGATCCGACACTCTCTTGTGGCTTCCTTAGACTGAAACCCACCTACGTAAGCCTTTGTTATCTCTTCTCCTTGACCTTATATCTAGATGGAAGTCCTCCTTCCCTATCCAAGATCTCCTTGAATATATCAAGTGCCTTTCTTCTTCACCCTAGCCTTTCTTTTATAATCACGAGTTATAATATATTTTTAATCTCAATAGTGATCTACGGTTGAGATTACTTCTCACACTCACTTGAGATTTAGATTACATGATGCATGCTAAGTACTTTTACATTTTTCTTAGATAACTCAATTAAATAATTACACAATTAATTAATAAAATAAATTTTATTTAATAATTCCTTTAATTAAAGTAAATCCAAGAGTAGGAGGCTTTGGACGATTTCCACACGTCTAGACACATAGACCTATGCGGAAATATTTGTCTGATGCTACCACTAACATCAACAATCCTCAACTACCAATCCAACACTTGAAGATCGAGAAGGGATGAGAAGGAACCTAAGGAGAACTCTAAGGTTTCCCATAGGAGGGGAGAACACAAGATGAGGGATGAAACCAGGCCTAGAGAAAGAATTTTTCTCCCAAACCAAGGCTTGTTCTCCTTGTGTGTGAAACTGAAAACCATTGCAAAAAACCATAGGTTGAAAAAAAAATTGTCCTATGGGAAGGTGACCATCATGAGAAAAATTTCCAACCATATATTTAGTGGAATAGCGAGGTGAAATAGGAGAAGGTTGATAAAGTTTGTCACAAAAATCCTAGTCTGGGAAAATCATGTTGTTACCCTTATCAAAGTCAAAGCACAACGATGGTCGAAAATATTCTTCATAGAATAAATGCAAGTGCTCAAAGGAGTAAGTATCAGACCATCCAGGATAAGACCCGAAATCATCATGAGATTACTGCAATAAGTCATCCCTGGGTGATCATAACAAATTAGTAATCATGTCATCTTCATGTTTCCACACATCCAAGTCTTTAGCCATCACACATGGTTTTTGTTAAGGAAAAAAATTAAAACGACCTTCGATGTCATAAATGGGATATCCATTAAGGTTATAACAAATAACATCCCATTTATGTCTCCCAACATGCATAAAGTCATCAATATTTCTAATCACGTCATTACCTTTATTATAATATGAAGGGTCTAATGCATCCAAGGGTTCTTCTAGCACCCCTTCACTTCTGAATCATAAAATGAAGCAACATAAAAAAACTCGGAAAGGAGTATAACTCACCACATTCTATTCTTCATGCGTAGGAGGAATGGAAGCTTGGATGAATTCATCAAATAGAGGAGAAAATACTCATGCTTCATCTTCATGACGAGCCTCCTTGTGGATTAGGTCTTCAACAAGGTGTGTTTCATCAAAGTGTTCTTCTTCAACATATTCACAAGGAAACTCGTGTTTGTGTATTTGGTGATCTTCCTCATGATTCACCTCTTCAGGTTCTTGTTCTTCAATCAAATATTCATTGTCTTCTATGGAATCATGAGGTGATTATTTCTCCTCTTTGAGGGATTGGTAACCCTCTTCATTGAATTCATCATCTTCTTTGAAGGTTTCTTCTTCTGGAGGTCATGTTCCTCAATCAATTCAACATCTTCCTCAACAAGTGGAGAAACTATCAATGCCTCATCTTCATGTGGATGAACATTCTCGACCAAGTCCCTTTCTCAAATATGATGAGATTCCTTTAGACCTTGTATACTAAGGTCAGGGGAGAACCCCTCCAATATACATGCCACTGTGAGCTCACGTAGAATGTATTCATGTGTGTGAGACCACGGAGCCCACAACTTAAGAACTATGTTAAAAATATTTGTGCAAGAAGATATACCTTCTTGGATTGCAACCAAGTTTTGTAAATAATCAGACGAGTATATAAACAACTTTATTTGCATGTCTTCATGCTCCACTCCTAAGTCTCATATATACTTCAAAAATTTTGCGACATGATCAATAGACAAACCCTTGAAATTTGGATAGTCTTCTAATCATCCTATATTAATCTCATTTGGGTATTTAGAAAACCTTTCATAATCAATAAAAGCATGCATTTTGTGAAAATCTCATGGTGCCATGATTCCATCACTTGAGACTATACAATATCAGAAAATAAAGAGTAGGATGTCACCTCAAAACATGTTAGTGGAGTCGACATATGATATATTTAAGATCATCAAAAGAAGGTGAGGGAACTGCCCTTTAGTTAATAGGTAAACTTGTAAGATAAGGGCTTGCGAGAAGTTTACCAAAGATGTGTCATTGAGGAGAATGACTCAATCCTCCTTGGAAATGGTGCCAAAATGTTATTATAGGATTTCTACTTGTGCAAACCCATCCACAAGATCCCCAAGTATTTCACAACTATGGAAGAATCTACCATTGTCACCTAAATAGAGAATTCCATCGTTTTAGTGATGGAAGATATCCACCACAAGGGAGGCTTCCCTTGTGACCTCAAGGGATCAAATAACAAGTTTAGTAGCCAATCCTACCACCCCCTATCTTGATCATCAGATGGTTGTTCTAGCTCAGGGAAAGAGAACAAGTTTGAAGATGATTTGGTACCTTCCCGGAATAAGAACACTTTGAAACATATATATAACAATTTCCAAGCTAAATTATAAAACAAATACCTCTTTTATACACTAGACAAGTTGTAACACACCCAGGATGGGGCATAATTTTTTTTGCTTTTATTAAAGGACAGATTCTCCATCCATGGTTTCTAATTTGGGAAGTCGGGGAACCAGTCCAACCTCCCAGTCAAGGATCTCCGATTCTGAAGACAACGACTCTCTAAGACCCCGATGGTCTCACTCTGTAATTAAAAACAAACCCTTTCGACTTCTGGGTGTAGGTCTAATGGTACCCACGACCTTCCCATCGTGCGTGGGAAATATCTGAGTTTGGGCGCTAGCCCCTTTTCTGATAAGCCCCTCCTTGAGGTGACCTTGGGAGATAACCTCATGCAAACACACAATTGTGGGCATGGCCAAAGGTGGTTTGAAACCAAATTACCTTTCAGCCTGCAATTCTCCTCGAGCCTCCATGTGTCCTTCAAAACTATGGTTTGGATTGCGGACTACCCTCAAACTTTTAAAGTTCGCGCATCTCTGATCCCCACAATGCTATAGGACCGTTGATCTCATGATCTTAATGGTGCCTCTAAACTGATGGCTCATATCTATCCCTTTCAAAGTTGCGGATCAGATCTGACATCTTGCAAATCAACGACTGTGATTTGTTTCAGAATTCTGAACTTCGAAATTCTCAAGTCTCAAACTTTCCTTTCTTATGTACGTTAATATTACGGAGTCAATGATTTGTGTACACCTTTCCTTCTCAATCAACGACTCTCCCTCTGCTTCGGGGGTAAATCATCCACTCTTGTATTGGTCAAAACAATTCTAGGCTTCCTTACCACAATAAATTATGTGTCTTCCTTCTTCTTAACCTCCTTAAGAAGTTCCTTCCCACTCATGAGAAGTACAGTGTTGCTCACCTCTGGTTTTACCTCTTTGTCCTTAATCGACAACAATATGTGCGTTCTCCCATTTTTCGCCAGGGTGTATGTGTTCTTTCTCCCATCATGAATCACATTCCTGTCATATTGCCACAGTCTACCCAACAATAGATGACAAACATCCATGGGAATGACATCACATAATATTTCATCCTTATATCCTCCTATTTTAAATTCAACTAAACACTGTTTAGTGACATTTACCTGATGTCCTTTTTGTAGCCACAAAACTCTGTATGGGCTCAGATGTACGATAGTCTCCAGCTCCATCTTTTCTACCATATCTCTAGAAACGAGTTTGTTTGTGCTACCGCTGTCCACGATGACTTTGCATACCCTGTCTTTTGTTTTGCAAGCAGTCTGAAACAGACTGTTCCTTTGGGCTGGGTTCTCTGCCTTTTTTTCTGGCGTTAAGAGAACTTTCCTCATCATTAAGGATCTTTCTCCCTCAGCATATTCTGCCTCAACATTCCATCCTTGAGCTTCGGTAATGTGAGTTTCACCACCTTCTTTCTTTCTGTCTGGACACTCATAAGATTTATGTTCGTTTTTCACACAAACAAAACATTTCACTTCACCTCCTCGGCCTCTTACTCTTCCTCTAGCTTGAGGAAAAGTATTTCTATCAGCATACTGCCCTCTGTGTGAGCTTCCTCCTCTCTCAGTTTGAGTTTGAGGTTTCTTTTCTTCTTCTTTAGGTTTCAGAGTTTTGTCTTGGGAAATTGTTTTACCTCTGGCTTGACTTCTACCTCGACCTCTTTGACCTTACTTTCGGCTCAGCTTCTCTTCATCTTTCAGAGCCATCTTATAAGAATCCTCTACAGTTCAAAGGGTCATCATGCTCATCTCATCTTGAATGTCATATCTCATACCATTCATGTATCTGGCAACCTTTTCATCGTCGCTTTCCCGATGACATGCCCTGATGTTTATCTTGTAGAACTCTTTAGTGTATTCTTTCACTGACATCAGCTTCTGTCTCAAATTTTGCATCCTCCGAAATAGAGTAATTTGATAATCCTTGGGTATGAATTTGGATTTCATCTTTGCAACCATTCTATCCTAGCTTTTGATTTTCTGCTTGCCTTGGCAACATCTGTCAGCGTGCAGTTCATCCCATCATAGTGTTGCATGCCCTTTAAGTCTAGTGACAACATGTTTGACCTTCTTATCTTCCTCGACATCCTCATAGTCGAAGTATTTATCCAGAGCTCTAATCTAGTCTAGAAGCTCTTCAACATCCAGTTTTCCCTCATACACTGGAATGTCCATTTTTTCTCTAGCACTTATCCTTGCAACAACCCTGAATAGGCATTCATCTGCAACATCTTCGACTGCGACTTCTTCTCCTTCGTGTCCAGTCTCATTTTCACTTTCATCCTCGCTGATATCCCCAGCGTCGACTGTGCACCTCTATGTTGTTTCCATGGCATCAAGCCTGACACGTAGTTCACGCATTTCTCTTTCCACTGCTAGATTAGGCATCAATTTGTCTCTTCTTATCGGCGACATGGCTGAAAATGGTTCTCTTTTCTCTGCTATAGAAAGAAAATAACTCTTTCTATGCTCTGATATGTATCACAGTACTCTTTTTCCTCCTATTTCCTCCGTCTACAACATACAAACAAAGTCAAGCTCTGATACCACACTTACGCAGACCCCTGGACCCTCATGCCGAGGTCCGCTCAGGATTGTTCTAAATATGCCCTCCTGAGTCTGATTGACTCTTTGAGTTCCCCACAGGGAATCCTTCACACACTCGACGGTGTATCCACAGGTCCTTGTGAGTATGCACATGTGATCAACCATAAAGAACCACTCAAGTCTCCCGATCTCAGCAAGATCGCGCCCTTCGCCGAACTGAGACTTCGGGTTTCGCGATTTCACGATCCTGTTGTCGAGAGTTCCTATCTCTACAACCTCTGAAACCTGAAATGATAAATTTCGATGCATTCAACAAAGGTTGGCTTCCCAATGGAATTTTCACTTCATCGGGGTTTCGGACTTCACGACTTCGCGAATTTGGATGCAAGGCTCCCAACTCTTTGACCTCCAAAACCCCGAAACAGTCAACAAGGTTTGACTCTGCCTATTTGATGAAGACACGCCACCTGTCCACTCAAATGCTTTCTATCTCTGATGTGGAATCTCGCCACCTATTCCTCTTCCCGAATTTCGGGACTTGGATAAGTCTTCGACTACCGTCCCCTTAACACTTTGAAATCATGAATTCCGAAATCCTCCACTAACAATTCTTTTCACGATTCGGGAGTTAGAATGACCACGAATTTTGGCTTACTCTCCGGACTTACGAATTCTGAATCCGAAATGATCTGACGCTCACAACAGATCACGATCAACGGTCTATATTGATTCATGATACCAAAGTGATGGTTTCGTCTGCCCCTATACACCTTGCATCTTTTCTGGATCCTACGGTTCTCAAGACTTCGCGAGCTCTCCTCAGAGAATTTCAACCACTCATTCCCTCCTTGAAAACTTCTGCGAAATGAACCAGTGTTCTCCCACTGGGACTTAACTTCTGTGAGACATTTTCAATCTCTGTCTCCCTTTGAGTACTTTCAAAGGTGCTAACCCTTCTGAGCTTTCACTTGCAATATTGAGTCTCAAAAGGACTCCTGCACGCACTCCTTGCGGCGACCTTTCAAATACTTCTAAATATTTGATTCTTCGACTCTGTGCACCCTCTACAACAACAATCCTTCAATCTTTCAACCTTAGTTGATAAGTTTAAGGCCTCGACTAGCCTGCGCACACCTTGCACGACTTCTGTGCTCCACCTGCACTTCTACTGGAATGAGAACAACGGTATCCCTCCTGAGATTTCTGAGATAAGACTCAGAACTTTGTCAATGCTTCACTACACTCCTTGCAAGAACTTCTCTCACTCAGGAAGAGAAACAATTGAAACTCATTCTCTCTCTCTCAGACTTCAAACATTCAACATAAAGTCATACATTCAACACAATGTTAAAGCAAATGCATAACAGAGAGAATAAAACAACTGTAAGCATACCATTCACCATGTATAAACAGAAAACATCATAACACCATGAAATCTTATTCAAAGCTTCATATATTAATTCAAAGCTCCTGTACATGGACTTCTCCTTTCAACTCTCTACTACAACTCTCCTCTTCTTCTCTATGCTAATGATAATGATACAACAGTGAGGGTGTCTATATCCATTTTCCCTCCTATGTTCTATATCCATTTAAGGCTATCCAACAACTGCCAACTCATCTTTAACTTGAGCCACCCAGGTAAGATAAGAAGAGACACTCTCCTCCTTACCCATCTTGGTATCATGCAACTTAGCCTTCAAGGCCATCTTTCAGTTCTCGTTCTTTGCCTCCAACAATTTTTTAAGTGCATCCCACATTTCCTTGGCAGTCTTTTTCTCAGCCAAGTGTGGGATAAGTTGATCCTTCACCCCATCCAAAATAATCCTCCGAGCTTTAGCTTCCTTGACCTCATGCAAGTCCAAAGCAACAGGATCTTCTGCAGGAGCTGCTACAACAGAGCTGACATAGTTATAGATCTTGTTCTCTTTGAGAACGACTGTCAAACGAACATTCCACTGCAAGTAGTTGGAAATGTCATCCAACCGATCCTCATATCTAATGCTTGCAGCCATATTCCCTATCACAACTCAAGGAAAACAATCACACCCTTTTGCCCAAATATCACACTGCCCACTGTCAGAGACAAAGCTCTGATACCATGTTGATTTTTTAATGAGAAAATCAGAAATATTTCATTCACACATTTCGTCAAACACTTAGAAACCTAGAGATAACTGTCTTCTTAAATTTCAAAAATGCATACCCACATTTAGAAATTTCTATAAGCAGAAATACACATTGTTAAGAAAAATATGCAACGAAAATGCACAATGGACAACAACCCATAACTCATAGAAATTTAGGCAACTGCCAAGGAAAACCCCAATGTAGGGAAACCCAACGAGAGAGAGAAATATTATTATTTTGCTTCAGGAAAGTTTAGAACATCAATAACACTTTTTCAACCAAGAGAAATACCTCTTACAGCAAAAAATTGTCCCCCACAAATCTGTCTTGAAAACTGTGCCACAGTCCATACAACTGTACGGATTTGCTGAAATTCAGCACCTTGAAATTCATGCCACAATAGGCTGTTGTACCTTCTCTTCTGTACGACCGTCCTTCTTTAGAAAATTCTTCAAGGATGCCTTGAAAATCGTGCCCAATCTTGCCTCGATTTTCGTGCCTGAAGAATGTTGTTGTACGGCCTGTACGGATCTGTACAATACAGCTTGTCCCAGAAAATAACACTGTTGCAAATCAAAACAGAAAAAACCTCCTTGGGATTTGTGCCCTAGCTCTCTTGGGAAACGTGCCCTTCTTGATGGTCACTTTCCTCTCTCAAGCAATCTCTCAACTTCTCCTCTCGTCTTCTTCGGTGTGTCTTTGTCACATCCCTAAGCATGTATATGTACTTTTCTCTTTTCCCAAGAAACCCTAACTTACATAACCAACTCAATCTAATGGCTATCATAAGTCTAATCTGAGGGCTCATATTTAATGCTCCTCATTAATTACAAAATAAGTAATAAAT
>ML806493.1:227499-238823 GCA_009831015.1 Picea engelmannii | reverse complement strand
TATAAAGTACATTCACTTTATAAAAGCACTTTATTTAAAAAGTCACTTTACAAATAAAACATGTCTAGGAATTATGACTTTATGTCCTCCCCATGACAAAACACAAAAACATGAATGAGGACATCCCTTGTTATATTTCAACACAATGTTGCCCACCTCTGGTTTTACCTCTTTGTCCTTAATCGACAGCAACATGTGCGTTCTCTCGTTTTTCTCCAGGGTGTATGTGTTCTTTCTCCCATCATGAATCACATTCCTGTCATATTGCCATGGTCTACCCAACAATAGATGACAAACATCCATGGGAATGACATCACATAATATTTCATCCTTATATCCTCCTATTTTAAATTCAAATAAACATTGTTTAGTGACATTTACCTGATTTCCTTTTTGTAGCCATGAAACTCTGTATGGGTTCGGATGTACGATAGTCTCCAGCTCCAGCTTTTCTACCATCTCTGTAGAAACAAGATTGTCTGTGCTACTGCTGTCCACGATGACTTTGCATACCCTGTCTTTTGTTTTGCAAGCAGTCCAAAACAGACTGTTCCTTTGGGCTGGGTTCTTTGCCTTTTTTTCTGGAATTAAGAGAACTTTCCTCATCATTAAGGATCTTCCGCCCTCAGCATATTCTGCCTCAACATTCCGTCCTTGAGCTTCAACAATGTGAGTTTCACCACCTTCTTTCTTTCTGTCTGGACACTCATAAGATTTATGTCTGTTTTTCCCACAGACAAAACATTTCACTTCACCTCCTTGGCCTCTTCCTCTTCCTCTAGCTCGAGGAAAAGTATTTCTATCAGCATATTGCCCTCTCTGTGAGCTTCATCATCTCTCAGTTTGAGTTTGAGGTTTCTTTCCTTATTCTTTAGGTTTCTGAGTTCTGTCTTGGGAAATTGTTTTGCCTCTGTCTTGACTTCTACCTCGACCACTTTGACCTTGCTTTCGACTTAGCTTCTCTTTAGCTTTCATAGCCATCTGATAATCATCCTCTACAGTTTGAAGGGTCATCATGCTCATCTAATATTGAATGTCATATCTCAGACCATTCATGTATCTGGCAACCTTTTCATCGTCTCTTTCCCGATGACCTGCCCTGATGTTTATCTTGTAGAACTCTTTAGTGTATTCTTTCACCGACATCAACTTCTGTCTCAAATTTTGCATCCTCCGAAACAGAGTAATTTGATAATCCTTGGGTATGAATTTGGATTTCATCTTTGCAACCATTCTATCCTAGCTTTTGATTTTCTGCTTGCCTTGGCAGCGTTTGTTAGCCTGCAGTTCATCCCACCATAGTGCTACATGCCCTTTAAGTCTAGTGACAACATGTTTGACCTTCTTATCTTCCTTGACATCCTCATAGTCGAAGTATTTATCCAAAGCTCTAATCCAGTCTAGAATCTCTTCAACATCCAGGTTTCCCTCATACACTGGAATGTCCATTTTTTCTCTAGCACCTATCCTTGCAACAACCCTGAATAGGCGTTCATCTGTAGCATCTTCGACTGCGACTTCTTCTCCTTCGTGTCCAGTCTCATTTTCACTTTCAGCCTCGATGATATCCCCAGCGTCGACTGTGCGCCTCTGTGTTGTTTCCATGGCATCAAGGCTGGCACGCAGTTTGTGCATTTCTCTTTCCACTGCTGGATCAGGCATCGATCTGTCTCTTCTTCTCGGTGGCATGGCTGAAAATTGTTCTCTTTTCTCTACTAAAGAAAGCAAAGAATTATTTCTATGCTCTGATATGTATCAAAGTACTCTTTTTCCTCCTGCTTCCTCTGTCTGCAATATAAAAATAGATTCAAGCTCTGATACCACACTGACGCAGACCCTCAAACCCTCAGGCCGAGGTCCACTCAGGATCGTTCTAAATCTGCCCTCATGAGTCTGATTGACTCTTTGAGTTCCCCACAGGGAATCCTTCACACACTCGGTGGTGTATCCACAGGTCCTTGTGAGTATGCCTATGTGATCAACTGCAAAGCACCACTCAAGTCTCCCGATCTCAGAAAGATTGTGCCCTTCGCTGAACCGAAACTTTGGGTTTCACGATTTTGTGATCCCTGTTGTCAAGAGTTCCTGTCTCTACAACCTCCGAAACCCGAAATGCTGAATTTCGATGCGTTCAACAAAGGTTGGCTTCCCAATGGACTTTTCACTTCATCGGGGTTTCGGAATTCACGACTTCGTGAATCCGGATGTAAGGCTCCCAACTCTTCGAACTCCAAAACCCTGAAAGGGTCAACAAGGTTTGACTCCGCCTATTTGACGAAGACACGCCACCTTTCCACTATCTCTGACGTGGACTCTTGCCACCTGTCCCTCTTCCTGGATTTCGGGACTTGGATAAGCCTCCGACTACCGTCCCCCTAACACTTTGAAATCCCGAATTCTGAAATCCTCCACTAACAATTCTTTTCGTGATTCGGGAGTTAAAATGACCATGGATTTTGGCTTACTCTCCAGACTTACGAACTCTGAATCCCCGAAATGATTTGACGCTCACAACAGATCACAGTCAACGGTCCATATTGATTCCTGATACCAAAGTGATGGGTTCGTCCTCCCCTATACACCTTGCATCTTTCCTGGATCCTACGGTTCTCGCGACTTCGCGAGCTCTCCTCGGAGAATTTCAACCGCTTTTTTCCTCCTTGACAACTTATGCAAAATGAACCAGTGTTCTCCCACTGGGACTTAACTTCTACAAGACGTTTTCAATATATGTCTCCCTTTGAGTACTTTCAAAGGTGCTAACCCTTCTGAGCTTTCACTTGCAATCTTGAGTCTCAAAAGGAATCATGCATGCACTCCTTGCGGTGACCTTTCAAATACTTCTAAATATTTGATTCTTCGACTCTGTGCGCCCTCTGCAACAACAATCCTTCAATCTTTCAACCTTAGTTGATAAGTTTAAGGCCTCGACTAGCTTGCACACACCTTGCACGACTTCTGTGCTCCACCTACACTTCTGCTGGAATGAGAACAACGACATCCCTCCTAATCTTTTTGAGATAATACTTAGAACTTCGTCAACGCACACCTTGTGGATGCTTCATTGCACTCCTTGCAGGAACTTCTCTCACTCAGGAAGAGAAACAATTGAAGCTCATTCTCTCTCTCTCAGACTTCAAACATTCAACATAAAGTCATACATTCAACACAGTATTAAAGCAAATGCATAACAAAGAGAATAAAACAACTGTAAGTATACCATTCACCATGTATAAATAGAAAACATCATAACACCATGAAATCCGATTCAAAGCTTCATATATTAATTCAAAGCTCATGTACATGGACTTCTCCTTTCAACTCTCTGCTACAACTCTCCTCTTCTTCTCTATGCTAATGATAATGATACAAGAGTGAGGGTGTCTATATCCGTTTTCCCTCCTATGTTCTATAACTGTCTAATCTAACATTCATATATACCTACTCTTACATTTAACAGACTTAAATGTCTTAATATTCTACAGATGAGAGAAATCACTCAAGATCTATTTACAATCTCCAAGATATAAATGCAAAGTATGCCTTCCTCCTAGCTATTACATTAATGCTTTTGTTTCAAAATTCAAAACGGGTCTTATGAAAACATGCTCTTTTTCTTCCTCTGCGCGTCCAACTATTTCTTTGGTTAGGCGCGTTCTTTGGCTTTGCACGATGCTCCTGCATCAATTTACTTCGGTCGTTTTTCCTTCTCCTTGTCCACAAACCTTTGAAGTTGTGGATCTTACACCACGTATCATCCCTGACGTTGGATAGTTCCAATTGACTTCGAAACTTCGGGACTTCGCAAGTCCACTCTCCTATGCAATTTCAAAGGGTTAGGCCTCGTGCACTTTCCTTGGTATCCAACGACTATTGGTCCTCATGCTCAGATATAATGACCCAGATATGATATCCTCCTACATGCTCTTCTAATTATCTGGACGTGGATCCCAACAGTCCATATCTTTCACAGTGCTCGATCCAACGATCACTGTAGCTCCTCCTCCCGAGCTTTCGCTTTCTTCCCTCATTTGGAAGATTTCAGATGTTTCGAATGTATCGACCTTCGATTTACTTCCTGTGAGACCTAATGTATGGGTCTCGAATTTTTCTTCTCTTCTGAGCTTATGAACTTGAAACAAGTTCACCTGTTGGACCTCATCTGCGCTTCTGAAAAGCGTTAGTCTCTTCTAAGATTTGTCTTTAGGTAATTTCAAATTCCCACATACTCCTTTCATTAATCTGCTCGAGTCAGATCAACGTTTCATGACCTTCCTCGATCCAATGGTCCATATCACATCGCAACTTCGGTTTTCAGAATTTTAATTGCACCAACGCGCGATTCCCCCGTCGTGCGAACTCTGCACTCACAAATCCGATGGTCAAGATGGGTCCCGATAGATCTTTTGATCTACGGTCTAGATCGCATCACGACTTCGGGTTTCGGAGGATCCATTCCCTTCATGATGATTACCAATATTCGTCAATCTTGCGAAGACTGAAGGAGTCGAGGGGTTAACGCCTGCACTCCTTCTTCCAATCTAGCGGTCACGACAGACCTTGGATCCTCTCGAAAGATCTTGCCCGTTCGTCTTCCAAACAAAAGGATATTCCCTTTTGATACTTGAATCTCGCTATCCTTCCCGAGCTTCATAATTTATGAAGGATTTAAGAGCGTTGCACTCTTTCTCCTGAACTTAACACTTAGAAGGGTCTTATGCACAAATCTTGCGCTCCTTCATCAAGTCTAGAACTTAAGTGGTTCTCGGTCTTTGCTTGCCTCACAGAGCGCCTGTGCATATCTGCACTACCTCTCCCAAGATTAACAAAATCCATCCTCCAAGGGACTCATAACAACTAGGAGGGTCGACATGCATACATGGAATTATGCCCATGGTCGAAGAACTCACAGTTTGTGGCTCTGGCTTAAGCCACCACATGATGCAAGCATTTACGATTATAAAAACACTTCCAATTCATACAATTTCGTACTTGCCTAATTACACAATCAAGAATACAGAAAAAGGGTACAGTATAAACCATTAAGCAAACATATCCATCCCTGCAACATTCACAGGATATCCAACTTTAATTCACAGTACCACTTAAATACACAAGATATGTGATTATTTATCTATTGCAGGTGGTAGCCAACTAACTGACTGTGGGTGTTATTCCTTCCTCCTGACCATAGGCTCAGAGGTATTCATTCTTAGTACTTTGGCCACCCCTGTGCCAAGCCATGATATCACCAGGGAACTCTCACAGTTCTCAAGGATTCTTTCTCTGTTTCATCTTCCGCTCTGGTTTTGTTCTCTGTAAACTTTCAAATATTTCTTTCTTTGTTATGGCCCCGGGCGAGGTTTATTAGATGCTCACTCGACATCAAGCTTGCGACCTTCTGTTTCTCATCTGCTGGATATCTCTCGCATTCTCCTTACCAATTTTCTTATATCTTTTCCCCAGGATGGTTCTCGACCCATCCTGCTCCTTCTATCAGAAGGGAACTTGGGTCAGCTTGGTCTGTCATACCTAGTGGTACTTTGGGCTGACATTCTGCAGTCAAACCATGCTTATGTTCATGGGAGTGGTTGATAATTGAACCACTAGTCCTTTCTTCATTAACTGGTTTCTCTCCTTGGGATCCGAAGGATATTTATTACCCCCATCAAGGGAAATTTGGGGTTATTTGATATAATGAGCCCTCTCTTATAGTTTTCACATTTTTTCCTCTAGTGATATCATGGCTAGTACTTTCAAGGCTTCACCCCCATAGTCAGTTATTGGAAACTCAAACAATAATACATTTACATTGTCCACATGCCTTAGCATGGCAATCCTATTTTATGATTGATTACAAGCTGGGGGAAACATGGATGTTACAATACCCTCCCCCTTAAAGGAACACCATCCTCGGTGTTCTTCCTCAAGACACCTGTCAAGCCTTTCCCATTTAGTTGTTTCATAAATCTTGATCTTTCTTTCTCGGTCAGGTCCTGTTTCATACCCTTAATATCTGTCACCCGCTTTCAATAATTCTTGGACAACAAGCATATTAATCATAGTCTCATGTTATAACATTGTATAAAAATTTCTAGGATTTTTTTTTTTAATCTTAACACAATAATTATCTGTGGAGTTTGTGGATTTGTATCCACATGGTTGTTTGTTATCTGGGTTCATTGTTTTTCCTTGACATACCCATTAGGTGCATGATCTCCATCAATATTTTACAAGAACTATCAAGGTTTCATCTTCCTTGCGGTCACTCACCCTCTAGGCTCAAGCATCCCCTTCTCTACTATACAGTCCCTCAGGTGATCCATCTTGCCTTGCCAAGGTTTTATCGCACAGGAAGAACTATCCATCATGTGCATGATCCCAATCAATAGTTTACAAGAACTATTAAGGTCTCCTCTTCCTTGCGGTCACTCACCCTCTAGGCCCAGGCTCAGGCATTCCCTTCTCTACTATACATTCCATCGGGTGATCCATCTTGTCTTTCCAAGGTTTTATCTCACAAAAATAATTCCATAGACTCTATCGAGTCTTACAGTCGAGGCATCCCTCATAATATATTTTCTGAGGCATCCCTCCGGCTTGTGTTACCTCAACACAACATATTCTAGGCGATCATGGCTTACCACGAGGTTCTCATGGATCAACAGTAGCCATTTTTCATGATTTTACAACTTGACAACCTTCCAGCTCAACTAAAGTTAGGGACAAAGGTTACTCTCCTTCTCCTGGCACCGTAATAGATAGGGATGAATGTTACTCTCCTTCTCCCGTTAGCGTAATAAATAGGGACGAAGGTTACTCTCCTTCTCCCGACACCGTAATAGATAGGGGCGAAGGTTACTCTCCTTCTCCCGGTATCGTAATAGATAAGGACCAAGGTTACTCTCCTTTTCTCGATACCATAATAGATAGGACGAAGGTTACTCTCCTTCTCCCGATAATTCATTCTTTACACAACCAAACAAATTGTTAGTCTCTATTTCATGCGATCAGATTATACTCTTTTTCACAGTTCTTCCTCGAACCCGAGAGTTTAGTCTCTCATCTTTGCACTCTTCGCGGATATTTTACTTTCACCTGTATCATAGGTATACATAAATTCATGAGACATCATCATAAATTTTAAATTCATAATTTCCTTGTAAATATGTCACCTACAGATTTCCAATGCCACATTTTATTTCCATATTTGTTCTGCACAGGAACCAGATTCATAATTATGGGACTTTCCTTCCCATATCGGTTTGGATCAACAAGAAATTGGTCTTCCTTATGGGCTTACAACGCTACCATATCCAAGACCCCTTTGCTTCCTGCACTTTCAACTTCAATCAGCCAAACAAATTGTTATATTTTCCATGCATATACATTTTTATTGCACCTTTGCAACGTCATCACAAACAATTTCAGAATTGTGCATACTAAAAATCAAATTCACTTTCTCAAAAAGGAAATACCATTCCTTGTATTTTGTCTCAATAGGAAATTGGTCTTCCTTATGGGCCTATAATACTGCCATATCCAAGACCCATTTCCTCCCTGCAATTCATTCTTTACACCCAAACAAACTGTTAGTCTCTCATGCATCCATGTATATATATCTATATTCAAAACCATGAATACTAATAGTTCATCACATCTATATAAACATAAAAAGGGAATCCCATTCCTTGCCTAAGCCTCATTTCAACATACCAACCCTTTTAAAACGCAATTCAACATTTCAAAGGATTTTAACAAATGTGCCAATTATTCATGGCCACATTCATACCCAATGCACTCTTGCATTGTTTTCAAGTTCGTCACAATTTATGACCGGTTCTTGGCCATGGTGTGTTGGAATTTAACCAACATTTTCCTCATATGGCTTATTCATTTTCTTTCATTCTTACAACAGGACCATACTGCTTGCTATAGGCCGATCACGATCCCAAATCAGTACACATGAACAAAAAAGTTTCACATGAATGCCTTTAAGCATTCCTTGATTGGTCAATGCATTCATGACATATCAGTTCATGAATTCTTTCAAGAGTTACAAACAATGTTTACTACAAGAGGTTCATACCTCCATCAAACAGGTTCTCCTTCCTGAATCATACCTTACTTGGGTACCCAAGGCATACAACTGCCTTTCAAAAGTTCATGCATAACACTAAGACAATAAAATATTCCAGAAGGGGTTCTTACCAAATCCCTTCATACATTGTGCCACATAGGCATGGATATCTTTATACCGGTTCTTGGCTGCTAGCACCCTCTTTCTGATTTTTACCTCATCAACAGTGCTTTATGGGGACTTTTACAGCCCTGTCAACAATCTTTCAACCACAACCTTCTCCTGGTCAACCTTTGCTTGAGGTTGCCCATCATTGGCAAATGTCTTCCTCGATAGATCCAATTCCTTTCTATACATAGCATGCATCATTATAGTCACAATTAAATTAGTCGTAATATTAAACCAAATGCATGTATCATAACATTCGGATTCATAAAACATCTTCAAAATTTCCTAGCATATATTTATGCACTTCATCACATTATCCTCAAATGTTTCCACAAGTGCAACACAAACAGATTTTGATTGTATATTCAACAATACAATCCTTATCACTATGGTATCAAAACCTTTTTACTTTCATTAGCATACCAACTTTCTCATCCAAGAGAAAACATAATACTAAGCAAGGAAAGAATTGAGGACTCTCCCCTTCTTCCAACTCTTTTTACACCGCCTGGGAATTTTTAGCCCAGTTGAGTTATCTCTAAGGCCTCACTGCCTTTTCTTAATCATGGCTTCAACCAAGCCTATTCAATTAAACGTACTCATTTATTCATTTAATCATACTCATGGGGTTTACTTTCCTTTTACCAACTATACCGGTTTCCACAACTGCTCTTTTAATCCTACGAATCTGTTAAACAATTTAGGGTTCTTAGGGTGAGGAAAGTGTTCCTCCTTTTATCCCCCTTAAGAAATCTACTTCTTATTGTGATATTTCTTCTCTTTTCCTAAGCAACCCTGGTTTAAGCTCATCCTAACTCTTAGGATACATCAACATGCTTTAATAGAAAAATATTTTGCCCATAATGAATCATGAACCTGTGCATCCTGCATGTTACCATTCAATTATCAGAATGGTCAAGATTCATTATTAGTATTCTATTCTATTCATTACATGATGTTTTTCAAAATGTAATCCAGGATTCTGGTATATATATATATATATATTCATATAAGCTTGTGTCTCACTGCTTAATTCTCAGCTGCCATTAAGGTTGTGACTTTGTTTTCTTGATAGAGTCTTCACATAGTTCCTCTAGAGGGAACTCCTTCAGCATGCAACTTCCTTATTGCATATCCATCACTATTTTTGATGGCCTCATCCATGAGTTAGCTTCAACATTTTACCAAATATCCCATAAGGAATATAAACATGCATCTTTGTCATGTACCCAAATTATGTATCCATACATATTTTGGTTTTGTTAACTTACATCATACATGTGCATCACTTGTACATTTAATATCATTCATACCTAACTGGTATTACTATCAGGCTTCATATTAGGAAGCTCCATAATGCATTAAACCCATGTACTCAAGAATAATTAAACACAGATAAGTATTCATCATGCTAGCTTATTGCTTGCACTTTTTCCATGTCATTCACACACATGGACATATCAGGCTTCTATATCCTTTTCCCTAGGATCTTCCAATCATCCTTATGATCATGTATACACATTCATGTATAAATAGGTGCATCTCTTGCACCTTTTTACCTCATGCATTCACTTGATAGTTTAATTGCATCATTAGTGTCCTTTAGTTTCAGATTTCAGTCACTTACAAGAACTAATATCACAGTCATATCTTGTATTGATGTTGCCTTTTCTCAAGGCAATAACCTGTTGATATTATGGTAGCTGCGGGAGGTATTTACCTCCACGTGTAAACCTGACAAGGATAGAATACTCCGGGAAGCAAGAAGAAACCCTAATGAGTTGGCTAATAACCCTGGTTATTAGCCTCCAAGAGAAGAAGTCAGCCAGAAATAATAATATATACTGAACAGACAGATACCCAGAATGAGAATTTGGCCCAGGTAGTTAGCTAGAATTAGTATAAATACAGGAGGCCGGTTCTCATTCAGGAAGGCAGTCTCAGAATTGCAGTGCCCAGTCTTGTGCGCACTGCAGTGCCTAGTCTTGTGCGCAGGTTTGAGGAGAGATGCCATTGCAGTCGCTGCAGCTAGCAGATCACGTTTGGCTTGGACTATATCTTGGCTAGGGTTTGGACTATCTGATTAGCTTTTTCTGATGCGCTATCCTTGGGGAAAGGTGCGCTACCCCTTGTTTGTCTATCTAGCCTAAGGTTTGCTTCTAGAATGATTCTCTGTCAAGGTTAAGGTGATCGGAGGGTGGCTTCGTCCTATGGTTGGGTGACAAGGGTATTGTAAATGGTAAAATGAGAACACATCTTTCATATTCTAACAGGTTATGGGCCCACACCTCCTTCATTCAGTCTAACTGTTGGAAGGAAACATAACCGTAAGGATATTGAAAACGTTGAAGAACTACCACTAGGGTTTCTAGTAGGAGCAGTCACCATAGCACTGTCGATAGGGTTACTAGCAGGTGTAGTTGCATAAACCCTAAACCTATCATTGAGGCACCTTAAGTGAATACATTGACCTAATCTTCAGATAGACGAGTGCGCCCTAGCCTAGCGCATCTCTTGATACTCTCAGCAAGCCAAGACGTCAAGTTTGAGTTTGTGGTCAAATCTAGGGTTGACCAAGTCAAAGCATTCGTGACTTACTCTATGAAGTTAGAAAACAAGTTAGATGGAGCTTCTAACTTCAGAGAATGGAAGACAAGAATTGACCTCATCCTTTCCAAGAATAAAGTGATGGATATCGTGAAAGGAAATATTGTGAAACCAGGTTTGAAGAAGGGAAAGAGAAGGAACCAAAAAATGTTGCAGTCATGGAGAAGTTCAAATACGGTGACATCAATGCTATGAGTATCATAGTGGAATCTATAAAAGACCACTTCCTACATCTCCCATCTTGACTCATTGAAGAAGATGTATGATGCCCTAACAAACCTCTTCTGAGTCAGAAACATTGGACAAGTAATGAGTCTGAAGAATGAGCTCTGTGACATGAAGAGGAATGATGATGACAACATAACATCATACTTTGTGCGAATCTCTCAGTTAAGAGATCAACTACAAGCTATTGAAGAGATCATTTCAGAGAAGGAATTGGTAAACATAGTACTCAATGGTCTTCCCA
>ML806493.1:157158-182831 GCA_009831015.1 Picea engelmannii | reverse complement strand
ATATATATATATATTGTACAACTTATAAAACAATTTTAGGTGCTACATGGAAGCTTGGGCGTGCATTTTAATTTTGTTACTTAGTACAGTTTTGACCTTCCAATTTACAAGGCAGACTTTGCCTCTTTTGCACAACAGTCGTATGATTAGGTCTAATATGATAAACCACACCCCCAACAACTTGCATAACTCAAATCTACGGTATAATAAAACCTTGACTTACTTTTTACAAACAAATTGTGCATTTTTATGGTTTTACTGGGCATATTTTGCCTATTTTTGCACAACATGGTCTTTTATGACTGCAAACGAAAAACTAAGTATATAGGATTATGTAAAATGACTTAGAAATTCATTTAAATTTTGAACCACCCAAATTGAATGATTCTTCAAACCTGGGGATGCATTTTAGTGTAGCCTAGCATGCAATTTTCACCAAGACAAAAATTACCCTATTTATCCTACATAAAAAAAATTGGTATTTTTCCACAACAAAGGGTTTTAGGTTTCCAATAGCACAAAAAAAGGTATAGACAAAATTTCAACTTTTCTAATTATCCCCGCATGCCTTCCTCTAGCATCAATGAATTTAAAATTCCAACCCCCAACTGATCTTCTTAGATAGCTAACTATTTTATCCCCATTTGACATTGTCTCTTATAGGAGGAGGATGTCATGTTTATTCACATCAATAACCCTTTTCAAGGCTCATTTTTTAAAGGGGATGATTGGGCCTCGAGAATTAAAGGCTAGAGAGATCCTAAGGAACCCTTAATATGGGCATTGTCCACTCTAACAAACCCTTCAATTGTCAACAATTTACCAAACATAACCTCATTCATAGATCTATTTTTTAGTAAAATAAATGGACTTATTGCATCTTCTTGGCACCCTAGTACCCCTTCCATAGTTTAGAACTAACCCCCATTCAATTTCCCCCTCTTAGCCATACCTTCCAATTTTCCTATAGTTAGATTCAGCCATTATTATAAAGATGCCTTAAATATCTCTTAAAGATGGTAGAAAAACACTAAAAATCACAAAAATCATCACATATAAGAAAAGTATAAGTTAAAACGATACTAATTTTCCATAAAATCGTCATAAAAGTAGGATATTTACATGATAGACATCACAGCTATAGTCTCCTTTATAAAACTGGACGGAAAAGTGAAATATAGATCCCACACCTTTGTTCTCGCTGAAGATTCCTTCTATTGTCTCTGATCTAACAAACCTTTCCTTTCCTATCACTATACTTACAACCTTTATATCACCAGATTCTAACAGAAAATGTCGAAACGTAGAATGTTTTGAGAATGCCTATATATTTATATGATCCATGTGGGGACTACCTCGATCCATGCGGCGGTTACATAATTCAATAATAATTAACTTTACATGTATTTAAATATCCTCGAGTGAGTTGTTATAGCTCTTGGTTTTAGAAACATGCCTCTGTGATCTGCCTTTGATGATAAGACACCACGTGGCCCTTGTGGTAACCATCGTTTAGGAGTTAAAATGCCAAAGATTATTGGGCGTTGTTGAAATGCTGACGAATATCAGGGCATCAAGAAAAACAATAAAAAAAATTGATAATTACTTAGTAATGTCCGACGGTATGGTCAATTTTATCCGTACCATCGAAACTCCCTGTCAGACTTCAACACCATATGTAGTAGTGTCAGTTTATTGATGAAGGCATGTGTATATGGAGGAAGTGGATATCAATCTATTTTGTTTGAGGACAGTTCGAGTAAATACCAGGCCTTCTGACCATAGTCAGATTTTTACACTGGGCCTTTTCCATATGTCTCTCGAGTTTCACAATATTCAGGGATTTCATTTGGGAGTAATTGTGATGAGTTGGGAGTTCATACAAAGGTCTTTGAATCTGTCTCTATTCATGTTGTAGGGGTTAATGAAGTTTTGGCAAGGGAAGTATGCATTCATTATTCCATTTCCCATTCCTTTCCCCCTCTCCATTAGTTCTTGTTCCGGAAACCCTAGTCTCAATAGGAGCAACGGGTAAGGAAGAGGTTCTCTGTGGAGCTAAGACACACACTGGCAACAATGAAGGAGGGGGGATAAGGAGGTGTGTGCATTAGTGGCCTGGTAAGGTGGAAATGGTAGTTGGAAGGGACATAGCACTAGCAGACATCTTTGGTTTGGTTGGGAAGACTTTGGTTGGGCGATTCAGTGGAAAAGTGGGAAAATCCATATCTTTAGCCAGGTGGATGGAACTCAATTGGTTCCTCTTTTTGGGTTATTTTCCTATATTTGATGTTCTATTTTTGGGTTGGTTGTGCTTCATTTTTAAGTTGGACAAGGACAGTGAAAATTCTTTTGGGAGAAGTTGGAGTTGGGTCCCTTTGGGGTTGATTCTCCAAAATTGGTTAGTTGATTTTGACCTTGTAAGAGCCCCAATAGAAGTCATTAAAGTTTGGGGAATATTTTTAGGGCTCCCATTAATTTTTTGGAATAAGGTTTCCCTAGAAGCCATTGGGAACAAATTAGGAAATTTTTCAGGATTTGAACCGAATTGAAACTCTAAAGCTGATAAGAGGTGGGCTTGGCTAAAAATAGAGGTAGACCTTAGGGATGGTCTAGTGGGGGATTTGGATTTGGTCTTCGGAGAGTATATCTAGAAACAAAAAGTGGATTATTGGCAGCTGACATTTCAATTTGTTTCCTACCATAAGGTGGGTCACTTGTAAGATCATTACACAAAAGCTTTGCCAATTCCTAAACAGGTGCCAAAGATCTGGGTTAAAAAGGACAACATATTTAGGAAGGAAAATTGTAGGTTAACTCCTCGATAGCAGTCGTTGGAAATAAGCTAGAGATACAGGTGCATGAGGAGGTGTGTGAGCAGAAGGCTTGCGACCCACCGGTTTATCTTGAGTGTCCCTTTGGTAAGTTTCTTAAAGCTCCTCTCCCTCGTTAGTTGGTTTCCCCTTCGAGTGACATCCCTCTAGTTAGATTGTTTTCTTCCCTTCCTAAGTCAATTTCTCTGAGTTGGGTCCCCATCTCCTCTAGCCCATGTGATTCTCCCCCTTATCCTTTTTTAACAGATAGAAAGGGTGTAGTTTTCTTGGAAAAGGATGGGTTGATGAGTCAGAGGTAAATTTTGTCAATCCTTCAGAAAGTGAGGAGGTAGCCTTGTCCCCTAAAAATGGGTATGCATTGAGGCCTCGCACTAAGCATAAGGATGACACTTCCTTCAATGGTGGCTTATCCCTCGACCCTTTACATCCCAACCCGGTTGGGAAAAAATCTCATTTACACAAATCTCAACAAAGAGTCATTAGGGATATATGTAAAGGTAAACAATCAACCATCTCCAGGGCCCTTGGAGCGTCGAAATCCCTTAAGAAACCTATATCATAATTGTCCTTCCCTTCAATGTGAGAGGGGTTAAGGGTTCTCGCAAAAATCTATCCCTCAAAAGGCTCAATTAGAACCACAAAACATATGTCATTTAAATTCAAGAGACTATTTGTGAAGGTTTTAGAGCAAGATATGTGGTGAAGCCTTGGCTAAAACAGTGGTCCTTTTGTGTTGTTGATGCAGTAGGACAATCTGGAGGCTTACTCACTGGGTGGACTAGTCCAGAGTGTAAATCTCTCTCATATTTGTCTTTTAATTCAGCAATACCGGTGAAATTGGAGGTCAAAGATATATGTTTAAATCTTAATGTTCTAAATGTTTACGGGCCCTACAATGATAGAATTCCATTCTAGGAAAACTTGGAATACTTAGGGGTGTTAAGCAAGTCTCACATTCTTTTGGGAGAAACATAAATCTCACTTTATCCTTGAGGGAAGTATGGGGGGTTAATCCGCAGTTGGATCATCAGAGTGTTTTATTCTCTTCCTTTTTTGAGAAACATCATTTTATTGATATTGAATTAGTCAAACTAGTTCTGACATGGAGGAATTTTTGCACTAATGAATAAGTGATTTCCAAAAGGCTGGATAGATTACTGGTGTCGGAGGTGGTTTTTAATAGTCATTTTTTTCTGAAGTTTATTGTTTCCAAGGGAGGCCTTTCCAACCATATTCCTATAATATTCAAGCTTGCATATGAAGGTGAGACGGTGTGAACACAACTTCTATTCAATATCGTATGGATAGAGGAAGAAGATTATCTAGCCATGGTAGTTGATGCATGGGAACATATTTACCCTAATTCTCCCTCATCTTTTTGCTGATAATATTTCCAAAGTCAAAGAAGCCACTAAGCGGTGGTTAAAATATTATGCCGAAAGGTCCCAAGCACATCTCAAAGAGGAAGAGGAAAAAATGTCCCATTATTATAATGAAATTCCCAGTGGTTCCCTTTTTTATTCACATATTGAGCAGTTGAGGGCCCATGAATTAGTTTGTCATGTTATTTTGGATAAGGAAGAACAAACATGGAGGTTGAAGAGTAGAGCCTTATGGATTAAGGCGAAAGAAAATGATTCAAAATTTTTCCACCAATATGCAAAATATCATAGAAATGTCAACACCATATGGGAAGCTAAGGTTTCAAATGGATCAATGTTAAGCTATTTTAATGATAAGTCTAAAGAAGGGTTATGTTACTTCCAATCTCTTTTTCAAGAGCCAATGGGATACTCGATATGTGAGATTTTGGAATTGATATTTAAATTCCCGCTAGTTTTTATTGAAGATATGAATCGATTTTTAGTGGATGCGGTCACAGAGCATGAAGTGTTGGCTACTCTTTCATCCATGCAAAGAGGAAAGATACCTAGACCAGATGGTAGTGGAATGTTTTCTTGGTTTGTACGACTTGTCGAAGGAGGATTTTCTAAAGGTGGTAAGAGAGTGTCAATAGTCAGGGAAAATTTTGGGATCCTTCAATTCCACATTTATCTCTTTAATTCCAAAAATCCAAGATGATGTCTCATTTGGATATTATCGACCTATCTTGTATTTCAACATGATCTATAAAATCATGGCCAAATTTATCGCATGAATACTAAAACCCATCTTGAGCGTGTAAGACACCCAACACCCTAAGTAATTTCTAAGGGATGGGGTATAAAATTTTCTCTTTTTTGACTTAGACTCACATCCCAATTAAAGGCTTTCATTGTCTTTTGCTCATAAAGAGCTTTCCAATGATATGTAATCTGCCTCAAATAGGCTTCTGAGTTGAAAATTAATGCTATTTAAAACTCAAGGGACTGAGGTCCACATAGACGTCCTCACAATGCCACATGTCACTACATGATGCAGGAGCAGCTTTGGCCTCAAGAAATCCACATCAACCCAAAAATATTTCAAGTTTAAGCTAAGGAATAAGTATCAAATTTCTATGGTTGTAACATTTGTTGCAACACTGTGCTGAAATAGTTGTTGCAATATATTTGTTGCAACAACATGTGTTGCAACAATTGTTTCAACACCGTGTTGTAACATTGTTTACAACATCACCCATTGTTGCAACTCTCGTTGATGCAACAGATGTTGTTGCAACACGTGTTGATGCAACACTTGTTGTTGCAATACTCGTTGCACACCCATTGTTGCAACACCTATTGACGCAACACTTGTTGCTACGACACCTGTTGTTGCAACTTTTGTTTATGGTAACACTTCTACAACAATTGTTGTTGCAACACCTATTCTTGCAACTCATGTTGTTGCAACACTTCAACGAAACCTATTGTTGCAACTCAAGTTGTTGTAAAAAAATTTAGTTGCAACATAAATGAATTATATGGTTTACCATGTAAGGATTCCTCCTCTTAATATTCAGAATTAATAAGAAATAATTGGTAATTCTAAATAATTACCAAGAGTTACCAACCTCCTTTCTCCATGCAACTTTTTCTTAGGAAACCTTATAAAAGGTATAAACTCATACATTTATTTATTTGGGATTGTTTCTGGAAAATAAAATCTCTTGAGATTAAAACTTTCCACAGTAAAATTTATGTTTTACCAGGACCTAATGTCCACCTAAAATCATGCAAATTTGTACTACTTTTTATGAAAAAACCACCTTTTCAAATCTTTACCTTTGAACATGATTTTACTAAGTAAACCAAGTAAGAATTATATTCTTACCATGTCTTAATAAGACATACATTAAATACAAAACACATAATTAATGATTTTCCTTTTTATTTCACATATTCCTCATGCTAAATATTTTATCCTTTTAAATATATAGCCTAGGCTTATTAGACCAAACTTATGATCCATCTTTCATTTCAAGACTCCCCATTATCTAGCCTATTATGTTGTGTGTAAGTTAATGGATTTTTCCCATGCGTCCACAATTGTTTAGCAATCAACTAAGCCTTCCAAGAAGGTCTTCATGTTTGACCATTAACCAGGGATAGGTAATCTTCCCATAACTGATTTACAACTCCAATATCATAGGAAACAACACTCATTTAACATAAATCATACATCTTTATTTTCAAATGCTTTGTAAAGACTTTACTAGCTTAGTATTCACTGTTAAGACATTATATTTATTCATGCAAATGGGTTGCAATTCCCGAACCAACACTATGTTCTTACTCAGAGATAAAAATAATCACTTACAATAGCCATTAAAACAGACACAATCAGAGGAAAACAAAAAAATATGTTTTCCATGACTCTCTTCATATTTTATAATCAGCCATGCACAAGGAAATTCTTCAAAACACAATTTAATATAAATTCTTATAATTACCCAAATAAAATTCATGGGATTTT
Source organism: Picea engelmannii (assembly GCA_009831015.1). NCBI lineage: Eukaryota > Viridiplantae > Streptophyta > Pinopsida > Pinales > Pinaceae > Picea > Picea engelmannii. The sequence goes on along the minus strand of ML806493.1, from coordinate 176,103 downwards.
GTATTTTTACTTCAATAAGGAAATTGCATATTTATTTCTCATTCTTTTCTCAATACCTATTTTAAAATATTATTGCCTCTTTTCAATGTTTGGTTAATCCTCCTAAGGTCAAACAGAGATCTGAAATTCTCTCTAGCTCTAGTGCTTAGAAAAATTTTCCATGTCAGCAGAGTGGCCAAGGCCATCTGACTTGTCTTCAGGTTTCTAACAACAATTGTATTTTCCTATTTTCAGGTTGTCCTATGAAGACAATATTGGCCTAGTCTTCACTGATAATACTTGGATTCTTATTATCTTGCAGGTGAGATGAGAGTACTTAGTAAGAAAATATTGAGATGACACAGATATAGCATCCAACCTATTATAGCATTTTGATATCAATTTAATGAAAGTGCAGTCAATAGGTAAAGTTATCAACATTATATTTTTCAGCTGTAACACTTTCCTGAACATATAAATTTCTCAAGCTAACATTTAACAGGAGACTGAATTCCCACCACTCGGAACACATTTTGCAATGTTATTGAACTTAACATTTTTAGAAATTAAACATAGAGATACTTATCTGAAATATAGAAAGTGTTGGCAACTGTTGAGGGGTGTGCCACTTTCCACCCATCCATAGGCATATTTTCACCTGTTATCTCTACAGTTGGCCACCCCCTAGCCATAGCATGATGTCATGAGCGGAAACTCTTTCACTCAGAAAATGAGAAAAGGTGAAGGATACTCTCCATATACAAGAACTTAGCAAGCCAAGTATTCCATCAAACAAGCAAGGGGGCATGCTCTTTCCACAAAGAGCCACAATAGCTGGCATACATAACACAAGGGAGGACTTTCACTTCCCAGCAGTCCCTCAGAACCATCCCCTCTTAATTCCTTTGAGTTTTCTCATACAATCACTAAAAATTCATAGCCTTTTTTATCAGCTTGATTTGGAGACAATTGTCAAAGATTCCTATACCCAGAAAATGTATTTTTTCACTTCTCTCTTTTTTGCTAAGAACCGGAGAAGTTTCACACACTCCTCTCCACTCAGATTTGGTCGCTATACCCAACCGTGTGCCTCTCTCCCTCTCTGCTCACGATCTTCCTCATTTTCTTGCCTCCTGCAACAAGTCTTCATGGGTCAGATTCCCAAATTCGTGGGTCGGATCAGAAACTTCCAAATGGGTACTCTGCCCATTCTGTCATTAATTTCTGAGGAGGACCATCCAACCACTAGCTTGACTGGTAAATAAATCTTCTGGCCTAGAGGACAGTTCTGGTTTGAATATTTTAATTCAACAGGGTATTTTCTGGAAGGGGTCATCTCAACCAGTAAGGGTTCCCCCTCTCCATTCCCACTCATGGAATCATAACATGTATAGGCAATCCCCTTCAACAGTTATTTAAAATTTTCTTTTTATATTAATAACATAAATATTTACATCAGATCCTTTTTCAAAGGTTCATCATCTTTCGAAATTTACACATAACAGACCTATCAATAGATTTTGGCAATAATAACAATTACATTTACAAATTGGGGAAAACATATTATAGAACAAGATAATATCATAAGAACAGTTCATATTTTTGCAACATCATCAAATCCATGACGTGGTGTCAATTTCCCAGGAGGTTCTTCACTCAGTTAAAAAACATAAACAAGAGACGACCATTCTTAAGTTGGATTTATCTAAAGATTACAATCGTGTACATTGGAATTTTCTCTGCCTATCCATGATTCAAATGGAAATGGAGTTGTCAGTGGTAAAATAGATTATGGTATGTGTCCAGTCGATGTCTTATTTCATCCTATTAAATGGCGTTCCTTACCGATTCTACAAAGCTTCATGTGAGCTCAAGAAAGGATGTTTGTTATCCCCCTTTGTGTTTCTTATTTTAGCTTATGCATTGAGTAAATCGATTTTGGATGCCAAGCGGTCAGGTGTGATCAGGGATCTAAAGGTCTCAGATCAAGAAACCATTTCCCATGTCCTATTTGTAGATTATATGATATGTATCTCCCAAGGATATTTAAGGGATCTCTCTGCTCTAAAAGGTGTACTATATCTATATCGTAAGGCCACATGCATGGTAATAAATACCGATAAGTCATACTTGATTATGCACTAATTGTCAGATCAAGTTTCTCAACACTTAATGAATTTTCTCCCATAGCCCATAGGGGATTTGGATAATGGTTTCAAGTACCTTAGTTTCATCTCAAGCCAGAAAATTATAGGTTTTTCGATTGGTTGTGGTTGGTCAAAAAGGTGAAGGTGTGGGTGACGGTTGGGGTCAACAGGATATTATCAAAGGGTGGAAGACTAGTGTTGTTAAATTATATGTTGGAGAGCATCCCCGTGTATTGGAATTTGATCCCAGTAGTTACTAAAGGTATTTTAGCCAAAATTCGTAAAGCGAGCTTTCATTTCTTATGTTCTAGGAATCGTAATACAAGGGGAATTCCCTTGGTGAAATGGAATAGAATATCTTCTGTAAAGGAATTCGAGGGGTGGGGTATAAAGAATATTGTCTTCTTCGCTCAATCCCTTGCAGCTAGAATTTTGTGGAGGCTTCTCGAGAGAGAATCCTTATGGGGAAGGATATTGAAGTCGAGTCATTTTTATGGTTTGACAGTTGAATATTGGGTGAGGTAGCTGAGGAAATCATCAAAAGGGTTTATAGTTTGGTAAGCGTTGGCTTCCTCTTTTCCTTTTCTAAGGAAGTGGACGGTGTGGCATGTTGGCAACGGAAGAAAGGTTAGAATAAGAGAGGACCCTTCGATGGGAGCCGATAACAAATTTTGTTTCTTTAATTCCCTTCTCCAATCCATCCATTCGGTTGATATTTATACCTTGGAAGATGTTAAAGCGCAGTCACCTCAAGTATTTGGTAGACTGGGTTGGAAATCGATAGAGGCTATTGGGTTGGTTGACACTGAAGCAAAAGAATGGATCGGAAAGCTAGCATCCAAATTCATAAGATTGTGAGAAGAGGATAAAACCCCGCTTACAAGAGATTTTATGGCCAAGTTAGGATATAAAGCATGCATGGATTCTGAGTTCTCATGATATAAGTAGTAGTGGTGGAGCTCTCTTTGGAAACTCAACGCCCCTATGAAGTGCAAGATTACTTTTTGGCTTGCCTTAAATAATAAGCTTCTAACATGGAAAATAGGAGTAAAAATAGGTTGGGTTGGTCCAAGTAGGTGTGTGTTGTGAAAAAATCATGAAGAATCCTCGACTCATATTTTTATTTAGTGTTCTTATGTAGGGTAGGTGTTGAGGATCGTCCAGGAAGAACTTAAGCCAAATTCATCTTGGAATAAGCTTAGACTGCAAAACTCTCTAATAGATTGGTTGGTGGATAAAGCGGTAAAAAAAATTGAAGGGTTTCCTTGTTTTTTGGTATCATGTTTATGGTGAGTGAGAAACTCCAACATATTCAGGAATAATGATACCCCTCTCGAAGTCACGTCTAGGATTAATTTGAACTTGTCCAAGGAATCTATGATCAAAATCAAGTCCAAAAACTTGAGGATGTTGACCATGCTCGATCTGGACTTCAACATTCTTTGGGGTTATTTCGATGAGGCCTGCCAAGGTCACCCCCCTGTTTCTGGGGTAGGGGTTGTTCTCTTTATGAATAAAAAATCATTACATTCATATTAGTTATGCCCCAATAAGGGGCACAAATAATAGAGTTGATTCCATCGCTCTTTGGAAATTACTAGAGGTGGCCACGAAAAAAGTTTAAAAAAGCTTCAGGCATTGGGAGATTCCAAGTTGGTCATTGATTGGATATGAAAAAAGACAATGTGACAAATATGAGGCTAAGGACATTACTCCAATAAATCGAATCGATTGTTCATTCGTTTGATTGTATCTCCTTCAATCACATCTATAGGGAACTCAATGTCAAAGCTGATGAATTTTCAGAAGAGGCTTGTCTCTTCCTGTAGGTGCCCTTGGTTTCTATGGATTTATTAAAGGAGAGGATTTCAAAGAAATGGAGTTCTAGTTTTAAAATTTTCGTTATATGTAGTATAGCCAGTATGGTTGTAATGTTGGAATGATAGTCTGAATAGATCATGCACTTAATTTTGTGGATAATTGATGAATAAATAGTAATGTATTCTAAAGGCTCAAGAGTTATGTTAATCCCTTGGAGGAGAAAAAACATGTATATTCATCACTCTTGAATATAAAGATTTTTTTCTTTTTGAAAAAAAAAAAGGTAATGTATAGTGTGTAATATGCAATTACATTTGATATCATGATTGGGTCATATTCTTATATTCTAGATCATATGTATTTATAGTACATTGAGGGTTCTTATTTGAACACCACTTATAAATTTTTATATGTCAAAGAGTTTATAACATATTCCTTATGGGATTCCTTACACCTCTTACATATGACATCATCTCTCCATAATATGGCACGATGCCACACTCTAACCACTTCCATTCTCTTTCATATGGGTGCATATATTCTCTCACGATTTATATAACAAGTGTAACTCTCTTTAATATTTTAAAGTGGCACTCACTCACGTGCCCTAATGTGATAGGACTCACAACATTAAGTTGTTTCCTACGACACAAATAAGCATTAATGCAAACATTTCCCTCTTGAGTTTTATTTGTAGCTTCTTGGAGTTATCATTTTTTAGTGTACTCATCCTCACATTATACTTTTCCCCCTTGTTCTCAACTTCTATATATCAGTTTTCACTATTTATGTCATCACATATGACATTCAAAATGTGATTTTATAGAGCATCACACTACTCCTGAGAACCCATATAGTAGGAAAGGTTTTTAATTCTCAATGTTGTTATAGCTAATTGTTTGGCTTATCATTTATGGCATAGACACCTTGAACTAAACTCTGGTCAATTTTATTCACGGAATACATGTAAAAATTGCTCCATAAGGTTTTAGGAAACGATTCATCTTCAACCAAACTTCAATACATACAAGATATTGGGCTATGGATATAAGGTTCACTATAAATCGAGTACTCTATGATCCACCTTGAGTGTCTTAGGTTTTTTGTTGCTAACTTTGAATTGTATCAATCTATATAAGACTAGGATTTATATCAAGGCGGCTCTTCCTCCATTGATTCACATCTAGCCTCACATCCTATCATCAAATCAAAATGTACATTAATAGTCCAACTTTACCATTCTCCCCTTAATGTTGATTTTGGATCTTTAGTTAGGCTTCAACTTGTAATATTTTATCCTTTTTTAACGTTTTTTTGGTTCTTGTGTCAACTTCACCTAATTATTATTCACTTTCATTATTATTTTGGTTCTTCTCACCTTCTTAATTTGCTAGTGCTCATAATCAATCCAACTAAAAGTTTTTCCAAGTATGAATCTAAATTAAACCTTTCAATTTCTTCAAGGGTTTTCACAGGCTTACCCAATATTGTTGTTACGATATTGTTTAAGATTTTTTCCTAGATTACTCTAAGCCATTGCCATGGATTTCTCTAAGGGTTTGTGTCTTACCCAAAACTATGTTGTTCCTTTTATTTTTATGTTTCCCATCTCCACATGATCTAATCATCGACTTCATCAATGAGTATCATTGTCAATTAGGAGGACCATTAATAGTTTTTCCAATTGATCTTTTGGTTTTCTCATAGTCTATAACTGTCCTCAAACCTTATATTTGGATAGATTCCATTTTAACTTGAGTCTACAATTCACCTTCATTGTGTTTATATTTTTAGGACTTTATCTCTTTCCAGCACCTCTTTGTTATGTTGTTTCTTCAATTCGTATGTTCCAATCATTCAGTTGCATTCATAATGTGTGTGTGTGTGTGTGTGAAAATCAATCAGTAAGAAGTAGGCATAGGAAAAAATGGCGGTGTAGGGTTTCGTGATGGAAGTATTATCATGATGGTAACTTGGTTCATGTTTACATGTAAGTAACCCACACAAACCTACTCTCCTCATTATGGATTTGTATATGACAATAAAAATGGATTACCACAGTATATTTTGACCCCCTTCCTTATTATACACTAAACCTCCTCTCCCTCTGGACCTCCCCCCTCATCTCTCATTGACCCTTTTGACTTGTTCATTGATCCCTCTCCTTTGGAAGACTTGCATGACCACTGGTTAGGAGTGGGTTGTATTGCATCCCTGCAAAAATCTAACACTCGTGCCATCTCCTCTAACCCAAAATCCCCCCATTCAATGACCCCCAAACTTCATTTGACCTCCCCTTTATTTACCCTATCCCCACCAAACCCTCCCCCCCCCAACATAACTAGTGTCCTTAACATTCCCCTATAGTATCATTCATCTTGTGAAATACCTCAGTTAGAGCCTTCGAGGAAAATACTTAAGAAGAAGAAACCATGTTGTATTAAAAAAACTATGGAGGACATGAAAGTGGTTATTGACCCTTCTCTTTTTTGCAAAAATTCCATTCTCTACATTGAACAATCCCTTATTGATTAGTTTCATTCTAGATTCTATCAGGATAAGGATCTCTTAAAGTGGGTTCACATGAATTGGGACCAAATTTTGGGCTATAATATCATGGATATAATACCTGTGTGTTCAAATCAATGGAGGATAGAGACAAAATCTCTTTAGGCAATCCATGTTTTGGGGGCCACTTGAGTTTAACCCTATTCTCATGGAATCCATGCTTTAACCCCATCTCAAAGAGGATTCACAAAATGGCCTTTTCGATGAAGATTCCATGTTTGTTTATAGAGTTTTGGGAACCCTTTGTATTTAAGATCATTGAGGATACTCTAGGTACCTACTCGTGCACTAATATGGAAACAAACAAGAATAATAAATCTATTTTATTTAAGATCATCGAGGATACTCTAGGTACATAACCTTGCACTAATATGGAAACAAAGAAGAAGAATAACACATCAATGGGCACGATATGTGTCGAAATGGAAATTCTCGTCGGTCTCCTGGATGTAACAATGGTTAAAGCAAGGGAAAATCATTATGTACAAACCCTTGACTAAAAAAATGTGTTGTTCAGATGCACCCTCTGCAAATCTCATAGCCATTTGAAGATCACTTATCCTTATAGTATCTAGACAAACTATGGGGATTCCACTCATATGGTGATGATCTCATCTCACTTTGGGGATGAGACCCTAGAAAGTGCAAGAAAGAGAAAATGGAAAATGGAAACAGGCAATAATAGTGTAATAGATCACCCTAGCACAAAGAAAGCAATGGATGAAGAAATAATAGTGGTAAGCAAAAATATTCAAATGTGTATCTCGGAGCTCAAGGAGAAACTCTCAAAGTAAAAAATCCAAAGTCAAATCCCATCTCCATAAAAAAATGATACTCACACAAAGAACGCAATTAGGGATCAAATGTGTTAGGATACAAATATAGCTATTCCTTATAAGATCTTGGTGTGGAGTAAATGAGGGGGTTCTCCTATGGTCACCCTAGTGAAAAAATATTGGACTTCATCATTCACCACACCCACTATTACAAGGACATATAACATTACGTCTAATTCAAGGTTGGAGACTCACAAATATATAGGTTTAGAAATGGTGGCAACCAGTGCACCACAATCCTCGAGTGGAAGGAGATTAAAAATATTGCATAAAAAAAGAGAGACAAAAAAAGAGGTAATGTTGGGAAGACAACTTACCATAGTAGGGGCCCTTAGTAGAGCATCATCCATGGGGGTTAAAAAAATATATTAATCTCTTTCAACCTAAGGGGCTTAAGGGTTTCCATTCACAATGTTTCCTAAAAACACTAGTACAAAAACACTAGATGGATACAAAATTTCTACATGAAGTAATAGATTTAGATGTAGACGCTCAAAACCACTTAAAGATGTGTCTATCAGGGTGGAAAATTCTAACAAAATAATATAACGGGAACTTAAGAGGACTAGAAATGGGTTGGAACTCCTCTTTGGTACTGCGTTCCATGGTAAGTGAAACTCATAATATATCAACAACTTTATTCTCAAAGGATTTAAATTGTGAGGTAGATTTCATCAATGTCTATGCACCCTCCAAAGGGAGGAAGGAATTTTGGGAAGATTTGGTTGAATCATGCCTATTAAACTTCCCCTATATAATACTTGGAGGAGACTTAAACTTCACTACCCATCATTTAGAAATATGGGGTTCATAAGCAAGGATAGATATGTTGGAATATTTTTTCATTAATATAATGGACTCACACTCACTTGTGGATGTGGTTCCCCTAAAATTGGACTCAAATTGGTTCTCATTAAGAGTGTTCTTGAACCTATCTCGGTGTATTGGTTATCTCTAGATTATATTTCCAAAACAATGTTACAAAAAATAAATAAGTTATGCTTGCACTACCTATGTTCTGGGAAGAAATAACAAAGCAGTATCCCCCTTGTCAAATGGGAATAGATCTCTTGGCCTAAGTCAGAAGGGGGTTGGGGTTTAAAACACATACTAAATTTCTCATAATCCCTAGCTACAAAAGGGATTTAACTTCTCATTAATCAGCATGGCTTGGAAACAATTCCTATACCAAAACTAAATCTACCTAAAGACACTCTTGGAATGGATCAAATCCACCCCAAAAATCATATAAGAGGCTCTATGTTTTGGGATACTGTTGTATTGAGTTTTTTATTCATTGGAGACTACTTAGCCTGGTACCTTGGGGATGGTTGAAATTTTCTTATAGGCAAGGATGTTGTGGAATTCATACCTCTAGAATCACAACCACTAACATACATGTTAATTAGGCCAAATGCTATGAATTTAACATATCTATTAGATGAATATATATAGGCACCTAGTCCACAATGGTCCACAGGGTAGAAATCCATAGAAGCCTTGGTATTGGAGGGACAACATGAAATTTCTTAGAATTATTATGCAAAAGTGTTGATCTCAAGTGTTATATATCTTACTGAGGAAGAATATAAGATCATGTGAGATAAAAACACAAAGGGTGGATCCTACAAAGTAAAGTTGGGCTATAGGGATTTAGTAGTCTAGGGTGGAGAGGAGGAAAAGACTTGGTGGTGGAGTGGTATATGAAATATCTGGACCCTGCCCAAAGCAATATTGTTTCTATTTATGGCCCTACATAATCAAATTCTTACATGAGACAACATTCTTAAAAAATGTAGGAGGGCTCGGGATTATTTTTCCTCTGTAGGTAGCATGGAGAATCTATATATCATATATTGGTGGCATGCCATTTTAAAAAGGATGTCTCGAGTGCAACTTGAGCTCTTGAGAGGTTCCTTGAATGGGAGGGAGACATGTTGGAGGAGGTTGGGAATTCATGGTTTGAGGAATGAGGAACCCCATAAGACATGATATCTCTTTCATTGCACATAATGTGGGGTTTGTGGATCACTAGAAACATTGTTAATTTTTATAATGAAGTACCCTCCACAATAGAATTCCTCCATAGAGTAAAGTTCTTGTTTATGGTAAGGAATTCAACTTGATAGAGGGGCCCACTTAATGGCTATCGGCCAATAGTTTCCACACTGTTTCTGTGATGGAGCCTCTAGAGGTAACCCTAGACAAAGTGGAGTTGAGGGAATCCTGCACTACAATGGGTGCACATTAACATTCTGAAGGGGCGTAGGTATTCAAACTAACAATTATGCAAAGATCACAAATTTGAACACAACGATGTTGATACTTACTCATGCGGAAGGAATTGAGTACCTCTACATTTTCTCAAACTCAAAATTGGTGTCTAATTGGATGTGTAATTATTCTCAATGCCTCCATATTACCCTCTCAAGGATGGTGGCTCAAGTGTAAACCTTGCAACAATACCCATTTCACATATTTATAGGGAACAAAATGTAGTAGATAACACTCAAGCAAAGGAGGCATGAGACCAAGAGGATGGGAAATTGATTTGGATATACACAAATGAACAAGGTCATGGCTCCAGGAGGGAGCATCACATCATATTATTTTTTTAATTTTTTTAATAACTCGGTTGTTTATCATTTGTTGGCAAAATATGCAAGCTATCACACATGACATCCACTTTAAGAACTACAAATGTTGAGATAGAAATGTTTCCCACACAAGGTTTTTTGGAAAGGATGTATGTTTTTTTTCTCTTTGAAAAAACAATGTTGCATAGAAATAACAGATTAATAAATATATACCAAACCACATAGCTTGATGAAAACATCCTGAGAGGGATAGTACTGGATGTAAATTTTCACCACTCAATGGAACAAAATGACTAATATTTTTCTTTGAAAAAAAAAAGAAATGTGTGTGGTGTACATATACATACATGCATATGTATGTATGTATGCATTTCCCATGTTACACTACCTAGGGAAAACCATTGAGTACTTCCCCTCATTTCGAGGATGGAACCTAAGGTAAACCTTAGAATATTCAAGGCACAAGGTCGATCAACAATATGGCTCAAAGCCATTACAACAACATATTCGTTATGAGCCCAACATGTCACATGTGAGAATTGAACCTAGGTGGTGAGGATAACAATAATTCCTCCCAAACACCCAAGCTAAACTCAATTGACAACACACACATGTGTGTGTATATATCTATGTATGTATGTATGTACACATATACATACATACATACATACATACATATGTGTGTATGTTATATATATGTGTGGGGTATCATGAGATTAGGTGTCAAATAGATTTACCTAAGTCTCATATATTGCATTGTTAAAAGTCATGTATTTCAAGAATATATATATATTCTTGAAATACATGACTTTTAACAATGCAATATATGAGACTTAGGTAAATCTATTTGACACCTAACACCATGATACCACAAACATATAATTTAATTTTGACCTTAACCAAACTATTGACTCAACACATATTTATACTAAATATGTGAACTCAATTTATCTTCATTCAAAGTGATCCAACCTCTAAAGGTCTTGCATTCTAATATGCATGACTACATCAATATTTAGCAGAATCCTCTTTAAGTGCTCCATGAAAGCTTGATTCATATAAATTTGGATCTAAATGGAACCAATAACACCATGATATCATAGGCTGAACCATAATGCATTTTCATATTCACATTTTCAAGTGTACTTCTCAACTTGGCCTAAACTCAAATGACTCATGATTATCAAATCATAAACTCTCTTGACTTGCAATCTTAAATCAACCTTGGTTTTTCACTCAATATGACTTTGCAATACCTGAATTCAACACTTTATTTGGAATCACTTTCAATGTAGCACAATCTTTACAGTTTGTACAATATTTCACTTCTCAATAGTCAATAAATTAGATGCTTTGTTTTGGTTCATCATTTGTTTCAATGTGATATGACCTAAGAGAATGAAATCAAATCCACATGAGGTGTCATACTTTATTGTCTCTTCAACCAATCTCGATGTTTTTGGTTTGAGTCCTGCTTTGCTCTTAATATGTCTCCATAAGTTGTTTTTGTTTTCTTCAACATCTTCTCATACTATGATTACTTATACTACAAAATTCACAAAGATGTAAGTTGCAACATATGTTTATAATGTGTCCTTATTTACCATAACAAGCACAAGAATGAGAACTTTACACATGCATATTATCATCACTTTCTTTCCTTTCATCTTATTGTCTTTCTCTAGCACTCAAGGAACTCACTTGATTCAAGAAATCAAGGCATACATACTTCGGCCTTATCATTGCTCAAATAAGATCCACAATCCCTTTATTTCTCTTTCCAAGTCATGCACCTTTGTATCCCTTATTTTTCAATGCCTTTTCAACAACTTCCTTCTAATGCATGCCTTCAAAAATCACAATCATATTATTCTTTGTATGCTCATTGCATATCAATCTTTCATATTTTACATCACAATATTCAAGGTTTGTGAGAGTTACACATGTGTTCATGGTTCTTTATCAATATTGTGTTCATGGTTCTTAGTCAATATTGTCTTATCAGTTATGGTCCTTGGATCATAAAGGTTAATTATAGTTTTCATATTTCTTTTCAGATTCTTCAAATTCCGCTTGTGATTTTGTTATCTTGTCTTCCATTATTGTTAACTATTAGTTGAGTTGTTCTATCTCGTCATTATTTCTATTTCTAATTGACACAAAATTCAACATAAGCTAATCAACGTGAACCTAGTTAAAAATCGAGTCAAATTTACTAAAATGGTTATAATTCTCTTTTTACATCTTTAATTTGTGAATATAATATTTTGCATCATGCAAATATTCATGTAACTCTTTTATCCCCATATTTTATTCTTGTAATTTTTTCTTAAGTAGCCATTTTCATAATAAAACACATGATCAATACTACCTTCGTAGAGTAATATTTTGGAAAAATAAACAATATCAATCTAAATTTAAAAAGAACAATCTTATAATCATCTCTATCCATCTAGTTATTCTAATCTTTGACTTTAATTTCCTTCCACGAAATTTATAGTTAAAGTAGATGTAATGAGGGAAAAAAAATCTACAAAATTTTTCTCAGTTTGGATGGAAAAAAAATCATAAAAATATGAAAAGTTACTAAAGCACTTAGATTAAGCCCTTTAATATGGACATTAAAAATCATAAAAATATGAAAAGTTACTAAAGCACTTAGATCAAGCCCTTTAATATGGACATTTGGTCATCTAATTAAAATTTGGTCATTTAGAGGAGCATTTTTAGTTAACCTCTTTCAGCTTGGGCACTTAGTCATCCACGGGACTTATATATCTTAAATGTTTTAGGCCTTACTATGATCAAGCCCTTTAATATGGACATTTGGTCATCTAATTAAAATTTGGTCATTTAGAGGAGCATTTTTAGTTAACCTCTTTCAGCTTGGGCACTTAGTCATCCACGGGACTTATATATCTTAAATTTTTGAGGCCTTACTATTAAGAGTGTGGGTTTACTTTCTTATATCTTATTAAAAGTGTGGACTTACTATCTTATATCTTAAATGTTGTAATCTTGCAATGCCTGGTATCTTTTTAAACACTCATGATGTAATTCATGAGGACAATGACAAGTTAGACTCATCAACACTCATTTCAAAAAAACTATGTAATTCCATACTCTCTTCACTTCTTAAAACCAATCACTAGTTGATTTGACAATTTTCCTTTTTTGAATACTTCATTTTCTAATTGTCAACCAAGTCATATTACAATTCACGGTTTTGAAAATACAAAAACCACTTAGTATGCGAATTAATATCAACGAAATATGCAATTGAGATGCAACTAGTGAGATGCAATTGTTGATCAGGTTTTCCCATCGAGTTAAGGTGTTGTAGCGGTGTTGGCTACCTTAGTATTTGAGGTGGAGGTATAGTATTTTAGTATAAAGCATCTAGTCATGCTTTCAAGCCATGCTTCAGCGTGTTACTCTACAACTCTTCCAAAAAATTCAAAGAGTTTGATTTTCTAAAGTTCTCGCCTAATATTCTTAGAAGGAGGTGCTTCTTCAAATTTCTCAATTCTTCAAGGTTATCCTCTCTTGTTTGTAGGTGGTTTTTTCTCCACTTAGTGTTGGGTACCCTCTTAATGTCTTAATGTCTCATTTATGACCTCTAAGGATTGCAATATGTTGAACCAATTTGTTGGATGGTAATAGTAGTGCCAACATCCACTATTGTGGAAGTGGCCTTGATTGGTCCTAATTACTAAGTCATAACTATAATTATTATTGCATTGACATAAGGAATTATTAGTAGAATGTCAAATAATTGTTAAATTCAATTAATTCATAACAACATTTCTATAATTTCACCGAGATGTAAGTCAAACTCATATAAATGACAACATTGTAGAGATGAAATCCACATAGATTACATGGTCACTAACATGGCACTACACTCACTTCGGGGTCAAAACTCTTTCCACCCACATTTAATTACAAAGATGGCCTAGGTGCATATGTTGTGTTCCTAAGCTTGATTGAACACAAATACTACATGCATCCTAGCGTTTTTACCCTTAAAGCACTATAATCTTCAATATTTGCAATTTAAGCATGACTTGCCATGATAGACTTAGATATTGAAGTTGTCCAAACAACTCTATAAATAATAGAATATAATCTAGTTCTGTAGGTGTCATGGTATGGGTCTACATGTCTTTAAAATATCAGTTGACTCTAGGGTTATTTTGGATCCACGCAAGTAGTGATTTGTACTTAAATTTCGTTTTCATCAACAATTAATCAATATTTGTCAATTAGTGAACATCAAACTTTTAAATAATTAGAGCTCTAAAATTAATTAACATAATCTCATTGTGTTGCAATCTACACATGACCCAACCAAGTGGTGGTCCAAGTTTAAATTTCATTGTACGTTTCAATTCTTACTTATGGATCTTAGTTCTACTTTGTGGATTTTTATGGTTATGGACATGAATTTGACCCTACATCTCACCTGTGTGATACAAGGGCCCTTCTTCACATGTGATTTCACTATCTCAGAACTAGGTCCCAATTTATAAGTTTATTAAATCAAACATAAGGCCTCACCTTTAGTTTTGCCAATGAAACATGTTTGAATGGTAATTTCCACTTTATCCCTAGTTTTAAATTTTCTAGAACTTTCATGAATAATTAATAAAATAATATTAATAAATGAATAATTTCAAAAGCGAGTAAAGCGATAATAGAGAATTTTCGAGGTAAAAAATGGGCCTCAAAACAAAAAATGTGCTATCAACATCAACTATAAAAGAACCAATATGATTCAAGATGATGATGTCAACCATCACAGTAAATAGTTTTGGAGGGAAAGAAAAAAAAAATTACTGTATTTTTTAGTTATCCCCTTACAAGTGTACTCTAATTTCAAGTGTAGGCACTTGTTGGATGTATAATTAAATTATGCATCTAATGAGTGCCTACACTTGAAATTTGAGTAAACATGTAAGGAGATAAGTCAAAAATACAATTTAAACAATAGTCTTATTTATTTCCCTTTCAAAATTCATAACTCTTATTTTATTCTTTTCCTTAGGAGGCCCATTTTAGACCTCAAAATTTCTAATGCTTAACATGAAGGTCGCTTGTTTTATTTCTCAATATTTGTTTAAATCAATTTCTAAAATCAAAAACATAATGTGTGGAGGGAATTAGAATAGGACTAAAAACCCTAATTCTTGTTTTCATCATCATTTCCCATTTTCCTATTTCCATTTCCTTCTCTTAGCTAACTAGGGTTTCAAGCTCCAGCAATGGAGGCTGGGAATTTCCAGGGAATCTCATGGGCATAGTAAGGGATACTCATATTTTCCCTCTATTCCATTGCCCTTCTTGTTGTTTGTTTTTCTTTGAGGTTCTCTTATTGTGTTATGGTTTATCATAGGGTCAATGGAGCTAAATCTCTCCTATTATTTTCATGGAAATTTGTGTAGAGGATTGGAGGGAAAATGTTTTTGTTTGTAAGTGGAATTCCCTCCTCCCTTCTTCATATATATATATATATATATATATATATATAATGCAAGTAGCCCTAAGTATTAGCCACGGGGGCTTCACCTTGTTGACCAATATCTTATCAGGTGCATTCATAAAGGGGATTTTTGTGAAAAACAAAGTCAATATATTGTAGATATTGGGGGTGGTGTGGGTATCAAGGGATTTATTGTATTGGGGGGTATAAAAAGGGGTATCTAGTAAAAATAGGGGTTTCTTTTATTGGAAAGATGTATTGGGAGGGGGGTTCAACAAAAGTATTTTTGGAAGTATTTATCAATATCTAGTGAAATTAGGGGTATTATTTAATATCCCATGAATGCATGTGCTATGTCACAGGCTGATTAAGTGAAGACCCCATGTGATTAGCTCAATTGGTCTAGAGCTAGATGTGATTTTTTCATGCTTCTTGTTGGTCACAAGTGCGACTCTCTTGATTCCCCCAAGGTAAGGCCCTGTAATCAAGGTTGACGGTTTACCCCACTTACCATCCATGGAACACGGGGAAATATTTGGAGCATTTTCTGCAAATAGATTTCCTTGGGAAAAAATATATATTATGCAAGTTTCATGGAAATCTCAATCCCTTCCAATGGTTTCTACTCTTGCAGATTTAGTGGAGGAATATAACAAAATTTTCTTTCATTTTATTACATCAAAACCCTCAATTTTAGCAGCACCAACCACTGTGTAGGAGGAATCATATGGGGAATTAAATTCCCATTCCATGTTTTTTAACCCCGGAGTTTGTTTTGAATGAGTGGAGAATGTTGTAAATGGACAAACCTTCTTTATTGTTTCTAAACTTATCTATTTGCAATTTTTTAATCTCTTTTTTGGTGCTTTTTATGGGTTTTCATTGAAAGGGGTTGCACAATTACTTTGTTTTGAATGAGTGGGGAATGTTGTAAATGGACAAAACTTCTTTATTGTTTCTAAACTTATCTATTTGCAATTTTTTAATCTCATTTTGGGTACTTTTTATGGGTTTTCATTGAAAGGGGTTGCAAAATTACTATCTTTGTTGGGTACATCTACCCATGTTTTTAAGCATTTTCATGTATTTCAACCACAAGTTTTCATAGATGTTTTGCTTATTTTCTCATGATTTTTTGTTGTGAGTTTCTTCCTTCCAAACTCAAAGGTTTACAAACTATTAATTCTCTTCATTTTCACAATAGTTCTAAAAACAATTTGATTGGTGCATTCAACAACGTTATTTTTGGATTTACTTGTTTTTGGGTTGTGGGTGGAAGAAGCATGGTCCATGTATGTTGATAGTGCATATAGATATTTTTTAAGATTAATATGTTGTTACAGATGCCATGAGTATGGCAGGATGATTAAATATCATTGATGTAATTGTGTCACCAGAAATAGTGATAGCATGGTTGAATATGTTGATGATATTGTTGCATATGATAGCCAGCCTTAGGAATAGGAACAAGGATAAAAAAACGTCAATCAAGAGGTTGATGAAAGGTGTATGTGGGCCTCCATAAGTTACCAATTGATTAGGTAAAATTCAAAGATGAGAATGGAAATCATCTAGTTACGGATTTAATATACTTATGGTACATGCATACTGAAGGGAATTTAGGTAAGAATTCTTTCAGTTAGGATTTGATATGTTGGTGTGATTTGAATGCATTGTATGAATTATATTCCACTTGGTGTGGTAAAGCATGAAGCCTTAAACATATAAATTCATTGAAACAAGAGTAACGAGGTGATTTACGGCCCAATATGGGGGAGATGTTATCATGTTAGTGTTATGTTAGATAATGTTACATTAAAAAAAATAAAAATAAAATTATAACGTAGATATTTACATAACAACATATAAATTAAAATTTGCACATTAAGAAATGTGATCCCTCTTGGTGCTTGATAGATCCAGTTTTAAGATGGATCTATGTTGGTTTAATATTTTAAATGCATTTGTAGCAAATAAAATGGTATGTCATGTATGATGTTTATGAACTAATAACCAAGGAAATTCAGGGCTTATGATCATATTGTGAGATTAAAATTCTATGTGAGATAGTCAAGTGTGAGTCCATAGTGATGTTGGATATTGAAAATTTATAACGTTGCACAAGTGTCCAATGGTATCCCTACTTGTATTAGTGCCTTGGACTATAATCTTCTTTCCAAAACTAAAAGCACCATCAGAGGGGAAGGGTTTCTTGAGGGAATGCAAAGCAAAGAAAAACAATACCTTTTGGTACGCCTAAGGGATTGTTTAGTTGTCAAAGGGTATATGCATGGTCTTGTGTTGGGATGAAATTGAAGGTGTCAATATGGTCAAAAAAATATTGGGCAAGTGGTTGGATGATGTGTCAAAGTGTTGGCTAGACCTTCCAACTCATCATGTTGAAATACATGACATGGGAATATGATATACTTGAATCAATGCAAGGATGCAATGAATAGATGTGTATGAATAAATTATGTAAGTGTGCAATTTGTGGTTATTCTCACATACAAGTTGGCATATATGTTTGAATTTATTATTTGAATGCATTGTGTGAATACATGTTCATGTTAGGTTTCATTGCAATTAAAATGATTACAACCGAAATGATGGAATTATTGATAAATTCATGAGTTTTGAGATCATTTCAAGCATTTTTGTGATGTTGCAATGAAAGAATGGTATGCTAGAGGAATCATATTTGGATAAACTACATGAAAAAATTGACGTGAGAATAGAGTTATGGAAAATGATGATTGCTAAAATATGCAAAGCTATGGAAGAAGGCCACTATGATGACACTAGAATCCTAATATTTACACAAGTTATTAATTGATTAGAGGATGTAAGTGGATGCTTGGAAATAAGTTTGCACTCTTCTTATAGAGGAAAACCTAGGTAAAATGGATTTCCCAAGGAGTTGTTTAATTAAAAAGGGGATTTCGTTAGTCTAAAAGGGTGAGTGTGGAAAGGAAGAGGCAACTTAAATGAAGTTACTTTGAGAGATGCATGTGATGTGATGGTTGGAATCAAGGAAGGTGTGTCAGAAAGGACATTGAGCTGAAATTTTTCCCATGGAAGCCTTGTGAAACAAAGAATATACATATAGATAAGTATTAGGTTCAAATTCCATATTTATTTTGTATTGTGAATATACATGCTTATAGTGTGGACTAAAAATTCCCATGGAGGGAATAGTTGTTGCATAGAAAAGGCTATAACAACATTTCTCTTGATTATTGACATAGGTGAATGTTGATATGCTTAGTCCTTGGAGGTTACCCAAGGTAGTGAAAACCCGATGCATATGCATTATGTACAAGATAGCCAACAACTATGAAAAATTGCAAAGAAGAGGATGGCATTTCTAATGCAGTTGAAGAATGAAGAAGCAACATGGGATTTGGAGGATGCAATGTGGGGAGGATATCCATAGTTATTTTGACATTTTGATGTTAAAAAATTATTATATATAATGATGATGTGCACTAAGGATGGTGAAAAATCTAAGGGGA
>ML806493.1:103569-128627 GCA_009831015.1 Picea engelmannii | reverse complement strand
AAGAAGCGTCAGTTCTACAAGAACATCAAAGATGGTCTGAAGCGTTTATGCTTTAAACGAGTTGAATGGTAAGCTCGAAGAAGAGGAAGAGAAAGAGTGCAGTCCAGAGGCATCGGAGTGGGTGTAGGAGCTGATGAAGACCAGATCAGATAGAGATCTATGTTGTGATTTGAGAATTGTAATATGTGATTTATTTGTAATGTAATCATTAAGGGAGGGTGTTAGAATTAATGATTAATTTAGGGATTGGTTGAAGATTTATAGGAGGTTGTTGAGATATTCTCTCAACCTCTCCCTCCATGAGTGGAATCAGTTGGATCTGAATCCAACTATATATATGTGTAGTGTGTTGTGTTTAATATAGCAATATAATATTATTTTGTGTGTAATTTTCGTGTGCTGTTGCTCTCTTGAATTCTGTCAACAAGGACATTAACCAGTGCTTGTCACCCAGGGTTTGATTCAGCAAATTATAATAACATATGCAAGTAAATAGAACTAAAACCATTCAATTAAGAAGTGTTTGCAGAAATTCACTGACCTAAACCAAGAAACCATGTAGCAAAACACTAGTTGTAACACCTTCCACCAAGAGAAATGCCAATAAAAGTTTTCCTTCAACAAGTGTGCCTCAAAATTTCAGCCAATAACCATAAGAAGGGCACAAATTTCAGACCTCACCAAGTGGTGAGTAAAAGATGATGAAAATATGAAGGTAAAAACCCTCAATTTATACAGTAGCAATGACCTCAATTACTTTTTAGGTCATAAAAAGGCCAACAAGGCCAAAATACCAAAATCATATTATTTTACATTAAAAGTATTAAATTAAAACCCTAATCAAGCAAAAGTGAGACGTTGTCCCCTTTCTAGGGTTATGCTAACCCCTTTTAGGGAAAATGCAGCCTCCTGAAGCAAAACGTTATCCCTCCTTGGGCTTCTCCAAGATGCCACACGTGCCAATACTGCCATATCTGCCTCCGCAAAATGTCCATACTGTTGGGTGATGTCATGGGCATCCTTGGAGGCGTCCTGGGCCTTCCAAGGCCAATGTTTTGTGGAGAGGGATCAACCCCCTTAGGTACATGTCTGCTCAGCTGCCTCTTGTGGATTCTTCTTCTCTTCCCTGGTACAAACGCTATGCCATGTCTTTGCCCCCTGTTGGGGTCTCAGCATCCATCTGGTGGGCTCTTCAGCCCCATGGAGATCTGATCTTATCATCTCCCCATGTGTACCTGTCCATCAGGTATGATCTTGCACATAGACAACTACGCCCTCCAGGAGCTCATAAGTCACAGGGATCATAGCAATGTCAATCACATCTCATCATCAATATTATTAAACATGTTCATAAAATCCCTTTACCCCAGTCTAGTGCTCAAAGACATTATAAAAGTTTGCAATGCAAGTTTGGAGGACGTGACAGGACGTCCTATTGAGCTAGTGCCTACTGGAAGAGGGATGTCTCTGGAAAGGATTAAATCCAAGTCATGTAAGTGGGTGAGGTGGATGGGGATGCCTGGGCAAAAGGTGCAGTGATAGTAGGGATGGCTTACCGGTGGGTGCCTCTATGGAGGGTGAGTTGCACCTATCATGGATGCAATGTTTCCAAGCCCATTCCTGCCTTTTATCTTCATTCTTTTTCTTCCAATATGTTAGTCAAAGGACATTGCCCTGGCTTGGAGACCAGTGGTGGAAATGTTAGCCACAAGAATTTCACGGAAATGAAAGGTTGGCTCGTGATGAGACCCCCTTTCTCTCGGCTATGCCACCAAGAGCCACTACCCTGGTGTGGTGACCAGATGTTGGTAGTGCCATACCGCTAGATGCTTATGAACCTAATAGGTTGGCTCGTGATGAGACCCCCTATCCTCTAACCAGGTCTTGTGTTTATTGTTTTTTATCTTTTAATTGCTTTTTTCTTTCAAGAAGCTAGTCAAGGGACATTGCCCTGGCTTGGTGACCAGAGGTGGAAATGTTTCCCACAAGTACTTTCACAGAAATGAGAAGGTTGGCTTGTGATGGGACCCCCTTTCTCTTGGCCATGAAACCAAGAGCCACTACCCTTGCATGGTAACCAGATGCTAGTAGTGTCATACCATTAAGCACCCATGAACCTAATAGGTTGTCTCATGATGAGACCCCCTATCCCTCAATTAGATCTTGATTTATTTTTATGGGTCCCTATGTTTCTTGCTGAGAATCTTTTTATTGCTTTCTCATGGATCCCTGGGCGAAGCATCTCGAGGTTTTATTCTTAGGCTTTTATTGTCAACTTATTTTACCCCCCAAGCCTTTATCCCATTCTTCCTACAAGGTAAGGTACAACCCCTAAAGGATTGGCTAACCTTATGTCCAAACCAGTGTAAAGGGATGGGTGAGTGGGAAATAAGATGGAAAATGGTATGTATGATGGGAACAAACGATGGCTTTTCATAAATCCCCCCTGTGGAAACTCAAAACCTATGGACACAAGCTTGTTAGGGAATCCTTTCATTCCCCCCAAACATGGTCAAGTGGACAAGTATAATATCCAAGCACCCGTTAGAAACAAAGGAATCAAATGCACATATTCAAAGGTTTTGAGGATCAGAGTGACACATACCATGATACCTAGACTCATTACCTCATGGAGCAAGAACCATCTCTGATGCAGGACCAAGTCAAAGGTGATGGATGATGTTGTTACTACTGACAAAGTGGAGGTGCTGAAAGGAAGAAAATATGGGCCCTCCAGGGCCATGCTCAAGTCGATCTGGCTCTTGATACTCCATGTCTAGGACCTGTGGGCCTCGAGACATAATCTCCTAGTTATCCCTGAAAGTGGGGGATAACATATGGCTCCAACTCGGAGACATGTGCTCACCGTAGAGCGCATGAGAACCTCAGCATCTTTGGCATGACCTGTAACCTCCTTGATCTAAATAGAAAACATCAATAATCATTTGGGGTTGTGATATCACCCCAGTCCACACACACACACACACACACATATATATATATATAAGATTGAAATAAAATCAATCATATGTACAAGTGAGAAAGAAAACTACTCCAGTATGCAATGCAATGGTATATACAATGAATGCAAATGCCTACTTACTTGTACTTACCTGTTGGATGGATTTTAGGTGTAGTCAAACGATTAGTGAAACCCATCTAGCAACATCCCACAATACATGCCTTTGTGCTTCATCATAAGCCAAAATAGTGATAAGTCAAGCACAAAAATGACATGGGTTAGAATATATATTTTATCATTGGAAATCACAAAGTCTAACTCATGGAGGCGGGTGGGAGGGATAAAATCATGCCAAGTCAATTTATGAGGAAAGTACTCAATCCACTTCAAGAAGGGGTCATGGAAAGTCCAAGGTTTAGAACACTGACTCAAAAGGTATGAAAACTGGCTACCTAGGTCGTCCTCACACTCTGAATTCTGGGAAGGGATTGGCAATGATCTAGTAAATGACTAACAAACTTTCAAGGGAAAGTCGAGAAACTGAGATAACATACTCAAACTTGTAGTATTCAACCAACCCTTGGACTCTAGGGTTTTCCCTAGAGGAAACTCAACATCAAAAACATATTCCCCAACTACACCTCTAGAGACACAACAAAGTAGAGTAATCAGAGGTGGCTGGGGAAAGTTGTCACAAGGATCCTTCTTCAAGCAAAGAAGGTCCTTACTCCTATCAAGACATGAGCACAACAGTGGTTGGTAATCATCTTCAATGAAAGAATCCAAGTGCTCGGAGGGGTACTCATCAAAACCCTCAAGGTAAGACTGAAAATTATCAGGAAAACAGAGCACTAGATCATCCTTGGGTGTTTGAAAAGTATGGGTAAAAAACTCATATCCTTGTTGCCACTGGTCAAGAGTAACCTACTATGATGATTGTAGAGGCAACATTTGGAAATGACTCTCAATGTCATAGATGGGATCCACATCATAACCAACTACATCCCACCTACGTCTCCCAACATGTATGAACTCATCAATGTTATCAACCATGTCATTATCTGTATCATAATATGCAAGACTTGAAGAATTCAAGGACTCATTTATCTCCTCCTCATTTCCCCCATCATAAAGTAGAGCATCCTCAAAATCTTGGGGAGGAGGATAACTTGCGGTTTCTTCTTATGCATGAGCTTTGAGGACTTTGGTGTTTTCAGCATGCATTATTGTTTCATCCTCATGAAATGCCCCTTTGTCTTCAATTGTACAACAAGGAATATTCACTTCGTTCAAGGCTTTCATTTCTCCTTCATTTTTTGAATCATGGAACAAGGTGTCATCTGAACCCTAAAAAGAACAGAAACTAACCTCATCATCCTTTTGTTGTGCAAGAGAAATATGCTCTTGGATGGCCCCATCAAAGGGAGGAGCACAAGTTGATACTTCATCATTTTGCTTAGGTGCCATATCCTTAATCATGTATTCATTCTACTAGTCAAAAACTTGTTCCCTTCTTTCTTTTGAATCATCAGTAAAGGTTTCAAGGGAAACTAGTTTTATCAAACTGAGAGTGTCCGCAGTATGGTCATTGATTTTGGTCCATAGAAAGGAAATGTGTTTTACCTTGGACAAGGAGAGATTTACCTCAATTCGCATGGCCATGTTGTGAGCTTCTACGAGTGTTTTGGACCCTTTTTATTTAGGAGGAAGCTCAAA
The DNA here is from genome assembly GCA_009831015.1 of Picea engelmannii. Lineage (NCBI taxonomy): Eukaryota > Viridiplantae > Streptophyta > Pinopsida > Pinales > Pinaceae > Picea > Picea engelmannii. The sequence goes on along the minus strand of ML806493.1, from coordinate 123,949 downwards.
TGCCCTAGAAGTGAATTGGTATAGATATACACGAGGTAACTGTCTTCGGGACAATGGCTTTTAGGAATCTGGTATAGCAACATATGAAACCTAACCCTGAAAGCTCTGACAGTCTCATCCTCAGTTTGCCTTATGTATTCGAGTCCTTTAAGTAATAATTGGATATCTTCCAATTTCATGCCCCAACTCATGAGAAAGGTTTCTTCTAATTGGTCCATAGATGTGATGCTGGCAACTGGAAGATTATCATACCATCTTCTAGCATTTCCATGCAGAGTGGTAGAGAAGAGTTTCATTACCAAGTCTTCAGCATCATCACTGATAGGGTGGAGCTGAAAGAAAGCCCAGAAGTTACTCATGTGATAGTTGGGTCTTTCTCCATCACTACCAGTGAATTTAGGGAGCCATTTTTCATATTTCGAGGGCATTTATCTAGCGTATCTTGGGATTTTACTCATGTCTAAAGGCTTGTAGTTTCTGGGATCCCATTGTGAAATCATAGTCGGCTTCGTCATCAGTGGATTCGCCAGATAATTTGCTTGAAATTATCAAAGGATAAGGGAATACACCCTAAGTGGAGTCGTCGGGTAAGCTTGTAAGATAAAGGCTCTAGAGGCAAGGCTTACCAAAAAGTGTCGTCTTGAGGAGAAATGACTCAGTGTTCCCCAACAACGGTGCCAAAATGTTATCACACAATTTGTAGTTAGGGTAAAAGATGGATGAAAGGATACCAAACTGGCGTAACTGAACCAATCCCACCACTGTCACCTCAATGGGAAGGTTATTACTGTTTAGGGAGGTAAGGCCCAGGGAAGATGTCCCCGGTGACATGGGGTTTTGAGAAGGCAAAGGTTTATCCTAGACTAAATTTCTAACCCCATTGATGCTACCCATTACTTGTGCTATAAACATATTTTGCAGCATCTATTTGACTCTAAAGAAATTGAATGACTAGCTAAAACGTTGCATCAAATATTTGTTACATTAATGATAAATTGCCATTGTTTATTGTGAAGCTTCATTAACATTTATTGAGAAGTGATATATTGTAATCATTGCCATTGTACAACTCTGATTTGCTTCAACAATAATATTTTTTATCAATTGCTTATTGTAAAAAAGTCATTGAATAAATGAAGTACTAACCAGCAAGCAAGCTTGTGCATGTAGTTTCATTGTTGCTTTGTCTCAGGCAAGTACTTTTATTGGTTACTACATCTTTATTGGCTATAAGTCGGACTTTTTTCTCGGTGGTGACTTGTGAGGGGGAAATTATCACTTAGCCTTGTTAAACCTTTGCCTTCTCAAAACCCCAGGTCACCGGGGACGTCTCCCTTGGGCCTTACCTCGCTAAACAGAAAGAACCTTCCCATTGAGGTGACAGTGGTGGGTTTGGTTCAGTTACGCCAGTTTGGTATCATTTCATCCGTCTTTTACCCTAACTACAAATTGTGTGATAACATGCCCCCGCGTAAATTAAAGTGGTTCTAACCACCCAGAAAGAGAAGTCGGTCCTGCCAGTGAAGAGACCGGTGATATTATGGTAGCTTCGGGTGGTATCAACCTCCATTGTGACCCTTTGACGAGATTAGAATATTATGGAAGTAAGAAAATAAGTGAATGTAACCCTAGAAGAGATGTCGGCTGAGAGAGATAATTAATATGAATTAATTAGTACCCAGAATGAGAAGTCGGCCTAGGTAGCCTGCCAGAGCCAGTATAAATACAGGGCGCCAGTTCTCATTTTACACACATCTCTCAGAATTACAGAGAGTCACTTGTGCACACTACAGTCTGGCAGTCTTGTGCGCAAGTTCTGGGGAAGGTGTTGCCGCCAGTTCTAAGCCTATTGCTTCTATCTTTTGGGTTGGACTCTCTAATCATCTTTGGTTACTTCTTGCTTGATGCATTAGCCTAGCTTGGCTATTGGATTGCTACCAGGATTATTCTCTCTGTCAAGGTCAAGGTGCTCGGAGGGTGGCTTTGGCCTATGGTTGGGTGACAATAGTGATATTGTCTATGTTAAAACGAGCACATTCTAACAGGTTATGGGCCCATGCCTCCTTCATTCAGTCTCACTGCTAGAAGGAAGCATATCCATTAGGATACTAAGCTCGTTGAAGAACTGTTGCTAGGGTTTACTAGCAGGAGTAGTTGCAGAAACCCTAAAACCTTGATCCAACACCTTGTGATGGAACATCTTGCTCAAGAAGAAGGTATTCAAGTGTGCCTTAGTCCAACGCACCTCTTGGCACTCTCAGAAGGCAAAAATGTCAAATTTGAAGTTTTGGATCAAGGCATGACCAGTCACCAGTCAACCGAAGACATGAGTGAAAAGACTAGTCATCTACACTACTCAGCACTTACAAGAACAATTGAAGATGACATGTGGATAATTGATAGTAGAGATTCTAGGCATATGACGGGAGATCAAGCCAGACTCTCAAATCTAAATGAGAAGAAGAGATCATACAAGGTAGAGCTTGGAGACAAAAGCACTTACCCAGTCGAGGGATTTGGACAAGCCTCTGTCAAGTTGAAAACATGTAACAATGTTCATTTGAGAAATGTCTTATATGTACCTGGTTTAGAAAAGAATCTTGTATCCATATCTTTCCTAGAAGACAAAGGAAACATAATAGCTTGCATAGATGGAAAAGTATTATATTGGCATAAAGACTCAATCATAGAGAATGCTAGGGTTATTGGAACCCGTGAAGGAAACCTATATAGTCTACTAGAACAAAATGAATAAGCTTTTGTACATGATGAAGTCAATCCCAATGAACTTTGGCACAGAAGGTACGCTCATATTAACTATCAAGCATTACCTTTTCTCAAAAAAATGGTTGAAGGAATACCAGAATTTCAGTCTACACATGAAGGAATTTGCAAAGGATGTGCTCTTGGAAAGAATATCAAGAAACTATTCCCAAGAAGCAACAATAGATCTAAGGATATTCTAGATCTAATACACTCAGATGTGTGTGATCCGATTCTAGTCAAATCTATAGGAGATTCTCTTTACTATGTAATCTTCATAGATGATTACTCAAGAAAGACTTGGTTATATCTCCTGAAAACAAAGGACGAAGTATTCAGCAAGTTTCAATAATTCAAAGTAGAAATAGAGAACCTCACAAACAAGAAAATCAAGACCTTGAGAACAGATAATGGAGAAGAAGACATCAAAGGAATTCGTTGTCTTTTGAAAATCGGCAGCGATTGGGAGGGAGTTGATTGTTCCTCGTAATCCTCAACAAAATGGTGTAGCAGAAAGGAAGAACATATCTATTGAAGAGACCATGAAGGCACTACTAAACGATCAAGGTTTATCTATGTTCTTATGGGGAGAAGCAGCCATGACAATAATATATGTTCAGAACAGAAGTCATCACCGCATATTGAAGGATATGACTCCAGAAGAAGCCTTCTCGGGTAAGAAACCTAATGTGGAAAACCTAAGAATCTTTGGATGTCATGTTTTCTCTCACATTCCCAAAGACAAAAGGAATAAATTAGAACCCTCAGGAAAGAAGGGTATATTCGTGGGATATAGTGAATCATCCAAAGCCTATAGAATCTATATCTCGGAATAACATAAGATTGAAGTGAGCAGAGACGTGACCTTCAATCAAAAGATGGCTTTCAAGAAATCCATAGAAGAAGAAGAGTATGAAGAGCCTATTGAAGAAATCACATGTCTTCCAGAAAACCAGAATGAAGAAAATGAACAACTTGATCATCCGATGCAACCATGTGAGACCATTGATTCAGACACTGTACCGATGACCAAGAAACGACCATCTTGGCTTGAAGCTACCTTACAAGAAGAAGAAAGACTCAAGGCCCTAGATGGGACCTTCAGAAAAAGTAAGAAGCCCAAAAGATTATCCAGCTATGCAGCATGTACAACAAAGCTTATAGATGAAGAAACTACCACATTTGAAGAGGCAGTTCAGAAGAAACAATGGAAAGAAGCTATGACAGAAGAACACCAATCCATCATGAAAAATGATGTATGGGAAATTGTGCCTAGACCTAAAGAGAAATCAGTAGTAACCTCAAAATGGGTATATAAGATCAAACATGCAGCAGACGGAAGCATGGATAAATATAAAGCAAGGTTTGTAGCTAGAGGGTTCTCCTAGAAGGAGGGAGAAGACTATGACGAAAGACTTGCTATGGTTGCCAGATACACTTCCATTAGAGATATCATGTCTCTTGACGCTTCCATGGGATGGAGTTTACATTAGATGGATGTAAAGAAATCTTTCCTCAATGGAGCAATCGAAGAAGAAGTATATATTTAACAACCTCAAGCGTTCGAAGTACATTCCAGAGACACTCATGTTTGCAAACTAAAGAAAGCATTATATGGACTCAAGCAAGCTCTAAGGGCTTGGTATGCCAGAATAGACAGCTATCTAATGAGACTTGGTTTCTCCAAAAGTAATGCAGATCCAAATCTTTACTACAAAGTCGTGAACAATGCACATGTGATTCTAGTACTATATGTCGACGATCTATTCCTAACAGGTGAAGAGTCTCGCATCATCCAGTGCAAAAAGGAACTAGCTTTTGAGTTTGATATGAAAGATCTTGGTCTCATGCATTATTACTTGGGACTAGAAGTATGGCAGAAGCGTGGTGAAGTATTCCTTAGACAAGGAAAGTATGCAATAAAGATTCTTCAGAAGTTTGGAATGATGGATTGCAAATCCATGGACACTCCTATGACCACAGATATAAGAAAAATAAGAGATTTTGATTCTGATCCAGTAGATCCATCACTATATCAACAATTGATTGGGTCATTGATGTATTTGGTAAATACTTGACGAGATATTTCCTTTGTCGTCAACACAGTAAGTCAGTTCTAGGTGGAACCTAGACATGAGCATTGGACAGTTGTAAAGCATGTTCTAAGGTATATATGTGGAACACTAAACTATTGTTTAAAATATATAGCATCCAACGATATACAGCTTCATGGATTCACAGATTCAGGTTGGGCAGGAAGTGCAGAAGACAAAAAGAGTACTTCAAGGATGTGCTTCAGCTTGGGATCCGCTATGATAGCTTGGGGCAGCAGGAAACAAAATTCTGTCGCACTCAGCACAGCAGAAGAAGAATATATCGTAGCATGTGATGCATGTACAAAAGCAATATGGTTGAGAAAGTTGATTTCTGATTTATTTGATTAGGTTCAAGATTCGACCTCAATACATTGTGACAATCAAAGTTGTATAAGGCTATCAGAACACCCAGTGTTTCATGAACGGTCGAAACACATTGAGATCAAATACTACTTTATTCGATATAAAGTCCAGGAAGGAGAAGCAAAGCTCCAGTATATCCCCACAGATGAGCAGACAACAGATGTCCTGACAAAGCCTTTGTCCAGAATAAAGTTTGCATATTTATGAGACAAATTGGGGATCGTGCAAATAACTCCCTTAGTTGAAAGGGAAGAAATGACTCTCCAAGTTGGGAGGGAGCACTGACATATCATTGAATTGAGGATAGTCATTTTCAAGTTAGAAAAATGGTCCAGCTTGGGCAGTTTCTTTCCCGTTCGGAAAGTGGTTAAGATTTCTGACAGACAGGCATTTTTCCAATTCGAAAAATGGTCCAGATCTAACGGTCATTTTCGTAATGAAAATGGTTCGATGGATTGTTGATGTGCCATAGACAGTGATTTCCCATTCTGGTTAACATGGGGAATGGTCTAGGATAGTCTCTCTTCTTGAGGGTTACTCAAGAAGACCGGTATGCCTCGTCGGATAGTCATTCTTTCGAAACTCATAGTTGTGAGCAGTTTCGAAGAATGGTCTATTTTGGAGGTTGGTGCAGGACAATCAATTCCTTTCGAAATGGTCCAGACAGTCATTCCCTAAGGCAGATTCATTCTCTCCAGGTTGAAATTTGTTTAGTGCCGGAGGAATGGCCCAGATAGGTGAATGGTCTAGGTTCAGCAATCAAAGACAAGCATTCCCTAGGGAAGATTCATTCACTCCAGGTTGCACTTTGTTTAGTGCTGGAGGAATGGCCCAGGATAGGGAATGGTCCAGGCTCATAAATTGGGACAGATATTCTTCCTTTCTTGAGAAGAATAGTCCAGATAGCCCATCATTGATGTTCTACTCTGAGAGTAGATTCTCTTCCAGATCTCACAAATGTGAGTGGAAGAATGGTCCAAATGACTCAGTTTATATCATAACATTGTTTTTGTGCATGTTGATATCAGTTGATATGTTGGAGACTGCATATCTCCAGACAGTAGAGATATGCTACTGTGGTGGATATGTTCCATTATTTGTGATTGTGTGTCACGGATTGAGTAGTTATGTACTACTATGGATAAACACAATTGTGTTATGTCAGTTGACATTGTGCCAGTTTTCATGGAGATTATCTAGTTGGATAATAATGGTGGTGCTCGTGATGCTACCAGTTGAATGGTTTGTTTGTGCTCAAGACCATTATCAGTTATACCTCCCTAGCTAGGAGGGAGTGTTGATATTATGGTAGCTTCGGGAGGTATCAACCTCCATTGTGACCCTTTGACGAGATTAGAATATTCTGGAAGCAAGAAAAGAAGTGAATGTAACCCTAGAAGAGATGTCGGTTGAGAGAGATAATTAATATGAATTAATTAGTACCCATAATGAGAAGTCGGCCCAGGTAGCCTGCCAGAGCCAGTATAAATACAGGGTGTCAGTTCTCATTTTACACAACTCTCAGAATTAAAGAGAGTCACTTGTGCGCACTGTAGTCTCTCAGTCTTGTGCCCAAGTTCTAGGGAAGGTGATGCTGCCAGTTCTGAAGCCTATTGCTTCTATATTTTGGGTTGGACTCTCTGATCAGCTTTGGTTACTTCTTGCTTGGTGCATTAGCCTTGCTTGGCTATTGGATTGCTACCAGGATTCTTCTCTCTGTCAAGGTCAAGGTGCTCGGAGGGTGGCTTCGGCCTATGGTTGGGTGACAATAGTGATATTGTCTATGGTGAAACGAGCACATTCTAACAGAGACACCTCATTTCAGCGCATGTCAGTTTATATAAATAAAGGAAGCCATCCACTCATTTGTTCACTCACTCATTCAATCATCTAGAGCGCAAGTTTGGTAGCTGCAATTGGAGAAGAAGGAAGAGAGAGAGGCACATTACTTGGGAGAGGATATTCTCTAGTGTTTGGTTTATTGTCTTGGCATTGTATTGGCTATCTATATTAAGGAAGTTTTTGTTGGGTTTTCTCCCCCATGAGGGTTTCCCAGGATAAATGATGTGTCTCTTGTGATTGTGTTTCTCTCAGTGATCATATCTATGCTATGGTTATCTAGTAAATTGAAAAGAAACCTAATAATAGCTTAAACTCTAACAATGACAAGGGGGCTTAAGTAGGATAAGTGGAAAGAACCTCAGCAAGTGACTTAACCCAAAGTGTTTACATTCTTAATTATATCCCTTTATTATTAATTAGTCTATGTTTTATTATGCCTTGGGGGTTAGTGCATGAAGGAGGTACACGTGTCTCCATAAGGATATGTGGCCCCTTCATGCCATGCAAATTTAAGTTATACCTTTTTCCCATGCAATTGAATTACAATTTGGTTGAAATTTTGAAAGGGGAGTTCAAATGTTGTTTTTGGTGTCATAGGAATTAACAAAGAGTCAAAACTATCAAGAGTTTTAATTACCCTATGAACTATCATTCAGTTGGGGGGAATCGAGGGGCTTATCACTGAGCAAATTGTCATCAACATAATGTAAAAGAATTATGTAAAGTTACAACCACGAATTATATGATATTTATTGTTGTATGGATTATAGTCATTGTTATTGTGTAAATTTGGCTACAACTGATAATTCCTTGGAATCCCAACAGTGAGTTTCCTTGGCCAGCCTTATGAAGAAGGACAAGGATAAAAAAAAATTGATTATGAGGTTGATGAAAGAAGTATGTGGGCCTCCATAAGACACCAATTGATTAGGTAATATCAAAGATGAGGATGGCAGTCATCTACATATGGAATTAATGTGCTTATGGTTCATACATACTTAAGGGAATTTCGATAAGAATTCTTTCAGTTGATATCATAAATTGATATGTTTGTGTGATTTGAATGGATTTATGTCAAAGATATTCCACCTAGTGTGGTGAAACACAAAGACTTAACAATATAAAATACATTTAATCTTTTAAATGCATTTATAGCAAATAAAATGCTATTTCATGTATGTTGGTTACGAATTAATAACCAAGGCAATTGAAGGCTTATGATCCTATTGTGAGATTAATATTCCATGTGATATAGTCATGTGAGCCCATAGTGATGTTGGATATGGAAAAGCAATAACGGTGCATAAGTGTCCAATGGTCTCCCTATTTGTATTAGTGTCTGTAATGTCCCTACCCATCCCCACCCATTGATGATATAAAATCCTATTCACTGTTGTGATATTTTGGTGTTTTCTTGGTATGGAATTTCGTCAAATGGTTGACCAACAACCTCAAAACCCACTGAATAACTCCCCTTTCCACCGTTGTTAGTTATTGCATGATTTTCTTATCAAGACTTTTAACAAACACTTAGTTAGCATGCACTAAAACCCACTGTAATTCCCCTTGTATTAACTGCTGTAATTTTCTGGGTTTATTACTCCTGTCAAATACTTTGTTGTAGATCCCAACCTCATGTCAAATACCACTTACTGCTGCTATTGTCATTCTGGTTTGGTTGCCAATATGTTTATGGTGTTTGTATAGGGTTTTGTATGCCAACTAGAATATTATTGGTTGTAGATCCCAACCTCATGTCAAATACCACTTACTGCTGCTATTGTCATTCTGGTTTGGTTGCCAATATGTTTATGGTGTTTGTATAGGGTTTTGTATGCCAACTAGAATATTATTGCATGCAGTTTGGAACAGCAAATACACAATAGATAATGATCTCAAACACAGTGTTACAACAACAAGAAATATACCACAATGCTCTGTTTTAATCACTCTAATTATGAACAGTACAACAACAACTCACAAATAAGGCTCGATTTAGTATGGATCTCACATAGAAGAACATTTGTGTTTGTTGGAACAATCTACTGGGCGAAGAGCATGAATATTGGTATTGAAAACAACTGCTGGAACAGTCCCCAAACCCCATGAAAGTTGCCAAGGAAATCGGCCCATTCAATATAGAAACATTGCTAACATTTGATGGCACCAAAACAATTTTATTCCAACTGTTGTATCAGCAAACTAGATCAACCATGGCAGATCTGATAACTTCCTAAATTCTGACCACATACGCAGGAACAAATCTGAGAGAATAGGCGCTGGAACTGACCAATCTGGAGCAGATCTGAACCAAGTGGGCCCTCGCAACCCCTGCACGTTGCATGCAATGGAGGGTACGTCATCTGCAATCATCAATCTACTGTAAAATATCCAGTGCGGCCTCCACAAGCGCTCTGTGCTGCTGCTGCTGAGAATGCGACCTCCAAAGCCCCTCACACTAGTGAAATATTCGACCCAGCAGCAAGGAATGTTGTCCACGCTCAAGCATGTCAGCCTCTACAGCAATTCGACCCTCTTTGCAATCAAGCTCAGCGCCACCATTGAAAAACTAAGTCAAAGAAGGAAGGAAATCACTGCAAGTAAAGATATCTCAATCTAGCAATGAGCACAATGAAGAAATCAAAGTGATCTCTTGCCAGTACGAAATTACTAGCTAGGGTGTATCGTTGCAACACCGAAACCACTCCTAGGATTTCACTCCTAGGATTTGTCACCAAGTGACTTTCTCTCAAGGTGATTTTTTTTTTAATTTTATTATTCCTTGATTAAATCACTTAATTAATTAATTAATTAACCATTTTAACTCTAAAAAGTGATTTATCCATTTTTATGGCTTCTCTGGTCACTGAAAGTCACATCTCATCATTTTATTCTGTAGTGCTCTTCCTCCCGATTCCGATGAGCTATTACACTAAGAGGTTTCTCCAAGTAATATGCCCCTTATGACCTTCTTAGTGAATTTAATTAAAATATGACCCATAATAACTCAAAATTACGGAAATCATCGGAATGCAACGGAACCAAAGCCAAGTTGTGCAGAATGGATCTTGATGATAAAATATGATGAACGATGCATGTCGGGCCCAATAAAACCCCTCAATATCTCTTGAACTCATTGTCACCCCTATCTGGCTACTTTGTTAGGCATAACACTATGTAATGTAATAATGTCCCAAAATGGGGACATTACAGTGTCCTGGACTGTAACCTTCTTGTCAACACTGAGGGCACCATCAAAGGGGAAGGGTTTCTTGAGGGACTACAAAGCAAAGAAACAAAATACCTTCTAGTATGCTTGAGGGACTGTTTAGCAATCAAAGGGTATATAAATGGTGTTGTGTTTAGTTGAAAATGAAGGTGTCTAGATGGTTAAGCAAATATTGGGGAGGTGGTCGAACAATGTGTCGAATTGTTGGCTAGACCATCCAATTGATCATGGTGAAATACATGTCATAGGAATATGATATTATTGAATAAATGCAAGAATGCATTGAATAGATTTTTATGAATAAATTATGTAAGTGTACAAGTTGTGGTTATGCTGGCATATATGCTTGAATGTATTATTCGAATCCATTATGTGAATACATACTCATGATATGTTTCATCCCAATTAATATGATTACAATGGAAATGATAGAATTATTGATAAATTCATGAGTTTTGAGATAATTTCAAATGTTGTTGCGATGTTGCAATGAAATAGTGGTACACCAGAGGAATCATGTTTGGATAAAATACATGAAAAATTTGATTAGAGAACAGAGCTATAGAAAATGATCACTGCTAAAAGATGAAAAGCTCTAGAAGAAGGCCACTATGATGACATTGGAACCCTATGATTGTCACAAGTTATTAATTGATTAGAGCACGTCAGTGGATGCTTAGCAATAAGTTGACACTCTTCTAGCACATGAAAACCTTGGAAAAATGGATTTCCCAAGGAATTGTTTACCAAAAAATGGGATGCCTTGAGGCTGGAAGGGTGAGTGTAGCAAGGAAGATGCAACTTAAATGAATTTTCTATGAGAGATTCATGTGACATGATGGTTGGAATCAAGGAGGGTGTGTCAAAAAGGATAGTGAGTTGAAATTTTTCCTGTGGCAGCCTTGTGAAGCAAAAAATATACCTATATATAGGTATTAGGTTAAAATTCCATACTTGTTTTGTGTTATGAATATACATGCTTACATTGTGGGCTACAAATTCTCATGGAGGAATTGTTGCACAGAAATGGCTATAACAATGTTTCTCTTGATGATCGACATAGGTGCATGTTGATATGTTGATTCCTAGGAGGTTACCCACAGTAGTGAAAAGCCAATGCAGATGCATTATGTACAAGATAGCCAACAACTATGCAAATTTGCAAAGAAGAGGATGGCATTGCAAATGCAGCTAAAGAATGAAGTAACATGGGAGTTGGAGGAAGAAATGTAGGAAGCATGTACATAGTTGTTTTGGCATTTTGATGAAAAAATTGTTGTATCTAAATATGATGTGCACAGAGAATGGTGCAAAATCTAGGGGGAGGGGAATGTAAAACCCCGGTTTTGATCCCCAATTCAATATTGTGTATGTATATAATGAATGGATAAAATTAGAATGATGTAATATGTAAAAGTGTTCATTAAAAATAATAATAAAATACATCACTGACTGCAGAATAGAAGGACAAAAGAGTGGGGGGGTATGACTCCATAAGAGGGGAAAGTCAGGGGGCTTAAATAGGATAAGAAAAAATAACCTTAAAGACTTGTTGTGACAGGCACTACAACCCTCCATTTTTTGTTTGATCTTGCTTAACTTCCTAGAAAAAGGATCCCCTTATCTTTTGAGCCTAAGAGAAATCCTCATGGGACTCCCTTGCCACCTCAAAATACTTAGAAAACTCATGTTGTTACTTGAAAGAAAAAAAAACAACAAGACTTGGTGTTGAAATCCAAATTTGAAATCAGAAATTTTTCTTCTAACTTCTTCGAACAGATCAAAGGAGTTTCTTCTAACTTCTCTGGATAGGTCGGAGGAGTTTCTTCTAACTTTTCCAAATAGTTCGAACAAGTTTCTTCTAACTTCTCTGAACATTTCAGAGGACTTTCTTCTAACTTCTCCAAATAGTTCAGAGGAGTTTCTTCTAACTTCTCCGAACAGTTCGGAGGAGTTTCTTCTAACTTCTTCGAACAATTTGGAGGAGTTACTTTATTTTGCCCCGATATGAAATGGTGTCGCACAAGTTAGAGGAAAATCCTTTGATGTGTTTGGAGGAGTTTACCCTAACTCCTCCAAACACATTGGAGGAGTTCCTCTTATTGCTTCTGATATTATCAGAGAACTTCATCTCTGACCCTCCAACCACACCAACCCCGCGTACTACATTTAATGCCAAAAATGGCCTTGTGGCTATATAAACGGAATGGGGTCATTTTATTCGATCGTGTGTAATTTAGCAAAGAGCCTCTAGGTCGAAACCCCTCCCCCCCCCCTCACCGCCTCACCTTTCACTAATCCCTTAACTAGAGTATAGTATGCCCTCATTTTCTCATCGTGACAACTCTTATTTCCATATTACCAACCGATCCGCTCAAGCCCTAAGGTTTCCTCACGAGCATAGTTTTCAATCAAAAAGGTTCCAAGGGAATCCTCCAACCCCCAAACCATTTCTTGATCGCTCCTGAAATTACCATACTTCGCTCGTGGAAATGCCCTAATTTTAAATAATTAGAAGCTTTCAAACTAATTTCTCTGAACACATTGGAGGAGTTATTACTACCTCCTTCGATGTGTTTGGGAGAGTTGCAGACTTTTCCTCTGATCAAATTAGAGTACTTGAAAACAACCCTTCCAACCATAACTGAGGAGTTACTTTCAAGTGCTCTAATCTTTACTATCAAACTTATGATAAGTCCTCCAATGGCCCATCGAGGAAGTTGGGTTTAACTCCTCTGACCTCATCGGAGGAGTTGTCCTTAACTCTTCTGATAGCCACTCTTTCAACCCTATTCTACTTTATAGGAGCACTTAAGAATAACTTCTCTAATCTGTATCGGAGAAGTTAATCTCTCGGCCTCTGATTTTGACTTTCAATCCTGACATCTATCCTTTCACCTCCAATTTTTTACTAATATGCTTAATCATTGTCTACTTTCAATCTTTTAAGCTGCATTTAAATCGGTACATTACATTTTTTTATATGCCCTAAAAAATATCTTTCTTTTGGCAGGTTCAAACATGTCACCAAGGAAGAAGACAGTAAGAAATTCATCCGGAGATTATGCCTCTCGCAACTCCCAGCAAACAGAAGAGGTAGAGATTGTCGGGGTTACATATGATGATACATCTAGACTTCTAGAAAAGGATCAAGAGACTCTGAAATGGGGAGAATTGTACTACATGTTTAAGAAGTCAAATTTCTCTATAGAAGCAAAAGATCCAGATGAACTCCAGAGATTCAAGAATATCCGAAAATAAGGTATCTTCAGGGTGGCAGCACACCCAGCGGTTTTCCCCTGCGCAGACACAATTTCATGGATTTTGAAGAAAATCAATATAGATAGTTGATATGTCTGCTATGAACGAAAGAAACCTATTGCTTAATTTCGACCAGAATTTCTAGCTAAATGTTATCACATTGAAGAAGGTCATAAAATATTGGATAACAAGCTCCTCGGTGAATTTGAATACACGTCGAAAGACTTGTTTCCCAAATGGTATAGGGCGGACAAGCAATTTAAATATAGGCCAAAGAGTCGGTACCCCACAACTAAATTAAGAAGGCCCTATCAGTATTTAGTAGCCATGTTGTGTAGGCTATACAAGGAGCCAGACGCAACTCATTTCTCCCTATCATTCATACCCTTGATTTATTTATGCACAGATGTGAGTGTTTCATTCAATTAGGAAGATATATTTTCTGAAAAATCTTATTGTTTCCATCTCTATAGTAACACAAGCACAACCAGGAACATTTCCCAGTTTCCATATGTCCTCGTACCTCCTGGAAATAATGTGCATAGCCCATAGATATCCAAGCATGGGGTAGAGTTGGTTGTTAGACGACGCCTCAATCCACATCTATTGCAAAGTTCTGTGGGAGAACAAATACCGTACAATATACCAAAGAATTTACGAGCACTTCCTTGCTCCTTTATATGAATTTATCTTTTGCGACACCCCCCTTGTATGACAAACAAAGCTATAGCAGTCATAAGAAGAATCAAAAATTGGTATCTAATGGATCATGGCACTTATATAAGGATATATGGTGCAATGAATCCACCTCACCTACTTCCACGATTTGTACATGACAATATCGTCCTTCATGAAGTAGCATACCATACTATTATACATGGGGTTGGAGGAATGTTGTACATGTTTAAGAAAGCAATATGGCCCCCACTACATTTATACGCCGATAATTATTTCTTCGAGAATACCAAACAAGCCCAAGCAGAGGTAGACATTTTACTTTCCTATCATTTTGGAGAGGAGAGATTCAGAAGACATGGCCCTAGAAATATCGTAAGGGAACACTTCAATAGAATCAGGCTCCCTTATGAGTATACTATTGATTTTTGGGAAGAGGAAGAGGTGCATCAAAATTCCAGAACATACGATGAATTCATTTCCAATAGGCGTGTCCAGCCAAAGGGAAGGATCGTAGATGAAGAAGCAGCAAGAGAGGCTGACAGAAAAGAAACAAAACAATACGAAGTTGGGAGATTTTCTCCCATCTCTATCTCGACTCATTCAAGATCTGTCGAGGAGGAAGAAACGCCAGCAGATAAAGGAGGAGAGATAAAGAAAAGGTGTCAAAAAATAAGAATGAAACCAAGAAAAAAGAAATTGTTAAGGCCGGTAAAGCAAAATCCAAAGTTGAAGCTGAAGTGAAAGTTGTTGCAGAAAGAGAAAAGGAGTTAGCACGAGCAACAAGGGTAGCAGTAGAACTAGAAGAGAAAGAAGTGAAGGAAGCGATTGAAAAAGCTATTGAGGAAGAGAGGCAAAAGAAAAGTGAAGAAAGTAGAGGGGATGACACACACCCCATGGACGTAGATATCCCAGGAACATCTACCGTAGGCACAGAGGAAGATACAATAGACAATGGGTTTGGGCCTTGGACTTTGGAATCCATTCCAACCAGCTGAAGTAATAGATCTTATAAGCTTCACATATGACAATAAAATTGGTAGGATTGTGCAAGAACGAGTTAAGAAGATGTCGGTGATGGAATCGGCTCCTATATCAGTTGTCACTCAGGTACTAGTCACGGGATATGTTAGAAAGGATCTTGTGGCAACAGCTAGAGATGGTTCTACATTCATGGATGCCAATATATATAACATCCATAGGTTATGCAAACAAAATGAAGAGAAGCAATTAAGGATCAGGGAACTCAAGGAAAAGATTCAACAAATAAAGGTTGATGAAAGAAGCCTCCAAATATTCAAAGTCATTGTCGAGAAGGTTATAAATGACTTAGAAGGTGTCATTATTGACATGTACGCTCATCTACACCTTTTCCAAGATGCAGTTGTAGTATTCATCGACCAAAACAAATAGATACAAATGAAGTTAGCACATTACAACACTATCCACGAAGGTATAGAAAACATTGACAGATGGATAGAGGAAAATATTGATGCACCTCTTGAGTTATATAGGCCGTCAAAATTTGGGAGGAAGACCGATTTGTATGCATTGGATAATTTCCAACAAATAGGATAGAGAGCTTATAGAGAAATAACCAAATCTATGGAAATATGTTCAAGGATCCACAAGGCTGCTCAAGACAGGACAAATTGGAGGAAACAAATAGTTGAAGCAGCTACCTTTGTCTCCACCTACCTTATTGATCAACATTTGCTACAACCAGTGAAGCTTCATACGATGGTGCAAGCTTTCATGAAAAATTTAGAGAAGGACACGAGTGCCCTCAATGACAGTATTTCTCTAAATAATGCAACATTAGAGCAGTTGGCGTACATGAAGATCAAATCACTCTATAACCAGTTGGAGGTTTGGACGGCTTACTTCATAAGAAAAAGTTCATAGGAAAATGACATAACACCTACCCTTTAATTCGTCCTTTTCCTAGCTACTCCAAATTATGTCCCTTGTTGCACACCTATTATTAGGGAATAGAATATCAACCTTTTTGTAACTACCTCTTCAAGAAGAAAATGAAAGGACACATGGGAGTTACTAAGGATAGAAGATCATTTGAAAAGGACTTTTGGATTTTCAAGCATTGTATAGACCCAAAAACTTTTTCAAGAACATATACTTTGTTAACGAATATTGAGAAGCCCTCTGGGCCAGTATATTATAGAAGGAATTATGTGTAGAAACAGATCAGAGCTTTGAACTACTTCAAGTGAAGATAATTATTGTCTCTATGGATTGGAAGAATGTGTGTTTGTTGTATATTGATTCTCATACAATCTTTGTCAATCAGCAGTTATTGATGTTTCTTTGACTATTTCAAATGCCTTGAGATTTGTGGGTTATTATTGAATACATTGTTGTGATCTAGATTAATATGATTATATACATTTGTATGCACTTATCTCCAATCTTTCTCTTTTGTTGCAGCTAATTGTATAAACTTTATGTAAGATTTTGGTTGCATTAATAACTCACTGGTTACTCTAGTGTGCTCCTAGATAGGATAGGTTAGAATAGATTAGTATTATATTAGTTGTCTTTTCATACATGGTGTTCATCTACATCTTTGCATTTCATTCTCACCATCCATCCTCCCCCCGCTGGTACACCAGATCGTAACCGGTAAGAAAAAACAAAAGACAAAAACAATGGAAACCAGGCCAAATCTGGGATGGGACTCCTAATTCAAATGGTGTATAGTCTAGTTGGGGACATATACCAGGGATTACCCCTTGTTTTTGTTGGGAGAATTTGGACCCGTCAACAGAATCAGTGCTAGAAGGAGGGACATATTTTATGGCTTATATACATGAATTAAAAAATAATTGAAATTAGACTTCAACAAGTAATCCCAACCCCCAACATACCTTGTTCCCTCGAGTCGAGTATGAACAAGAATTTATATACAAAGACTCAAAGTATAATTTCATAAGTGCTTCTGGCAGTCCTGAAATACATATTGATACTTCGTTTCATATACCAAGGGAAGAGCTCCATGAAACCCATAGAATTACATGTGCTTACGCAAAATTGCTTGGAAAGCTACCTACAACCTATAAACTCCCTAGGAGAAAAGAAACCCATGTAGAAAGTCCCAACACAGACCTCAATTTTTATGTTAAATCCATAGATGACCTCATTGAAACTGCTTTACAAGAAGTCCCAGTACCCTTTCTCAGAGTTACGTGTTTCCTTATTGAACATGAAGAATAATTTGAAGGAGAACAACCAAAAATTACCATAGAACAATTAAACGGAGAAAACATGAACCACAGAGAAGTTATACATCGATGGAGGGACCAAGGATCTCTCGATCTAGCTGGAAAGTTGCATGAAATGCCAAGTAATTTTATAAGCTCCTCCAAAAATTCGACCAAGAGAAACTTGGATCCCCGAAAGATCATGTTAATAATTTATTTTTAGCCATACATCTTCTAGGTGTCAAACATGATGGTGTAGTGTGCAGGCTATTTCCTTGTACTTTTTTCGGGAAAGCCTCTACTTGGTATTTTAGCTTGCCTGTCGGGTCTATTATAGACCGGGATAGTTTAGAAAGGCTCTTTATGAGAAAATTTGGAGAAAGAAAAACAATTGCGTCTCTACATAATGAACTAGGAGCCATCATAATGGACAAGAGGGAAAGAGTGAAGGACTTTAACCAAAGATTTCTTAATGTCTTAATAAAGTTTCCTCATTATGTAGCTCTCATTCAGTCATTATCTATTGAATATTACACAACTACACTAACCCCTTCCATAGGAATGTTTGTAAAATGATCTAACAGAAACACATTAGCATAAAACTTTGATGAAGTTGAGACTATGGAAAGGAAGTTATTTACATATGATCAACATCCGCGTTATGAGGAAACTAATTCGGCTAGAAATAAACCATTGTTATGAACTAAACCACCTGACAAGGAGTCAAAGGATATTGATAATGTGGTCAAAATGGTTAAGAATTTATACAATGAAGTTGTGGACCTTAAAAAGAATGTTGGTGAAGGATCATCGAATACACAAACTTTTTTTCCATTCTTTAAGAAATTAGATAACCCGCCACAACCACCTGAACCACCACACATGGCTTTCAACTTAGATGGCTTCAGTAATGATAATTTGTGTTCTTATCATCAGCAAAATTACCCAGAATTAGCATGCCCTCAGTGGATCAACTCTATGACCCTCGTGATAAACAAGTTGCTAGATCAATAGAGTTTGGATGATAAAATCCATGAACAAGATCCTTTTGGTATTGTTGATGAAGCTCATTCGGAGTCATCTATGCATTTTTGGGACTAGTGTGCAGAGTCAGACGATGAACTGATTGAGGAAATCGTTGTCGGAGACACACAGGTTGTTAAAGTTGTCACTCCAAAAGGTTATAACTTACAAATCAAAGGTCCAATATCTAATGTTTCTTCTTCCAAAGAATCCATCTTAGGAAAATAACACCTCCCCCTATCCTCCCAAAACAAAGTGACGTGATCCCAGGAAAAACTAATAACAAAATTGGCAAAACCGTCTTAGCGAACAAAGATAAACCAAGCACATATGGTTCAACATGGAATGACACTAAGATTGATTTGACAACAAATAATAAAATAATGGAGAAAAAATATGGTCATGCTATCAAAAATATTGACTATAATGTAATTGAGGACATGAATAAAACCAAGGCTAATATTTCCATGTTTGATATTTGTTCCTTAACACAACAACGCGAGCTCCTACACAATGCTTCCAAATCTGATGATCCTCAGAAAATAAATTTTGCTACTACTGAAAGCTTAATCCCTGAAAGTGATGCACAAGAGATACAAAAAGTGGAGATAGCAGCAATTATAAACGCAACGATCATAGGCGCATTTTCAAAATCTCAAGTACCACCTTTTCTTCTTACATATGAATTTTTTAATTTCAACACAATTGTTTAGCATATTCAGGTGTGTCTTCCAATATCATGCCTTTTTCTGTTAGCCAAAAGATAAATGATGTTCCACAAATAACGAGAACAAGGATCATCCAAGTAGATAAGACATATGTTAAGGTAAAAGGTGAAATCATAGATGCTTTAATCAGACTATCATCCAACCCCAGGGTTCATCAGATTATAAACATAGTTTTTGTGGACATACCAGAGAGTTACGGTTTTCTCTTAAGCATAGACTGGTCAGCCAAAATTCAAGGTTATTTATCTACTGATTGGTCTCATTTGTGTCTTCCTCATAAAGGCAAATCCAATCAAATCAGTGCAAACAGTGAGGAACACATGAAGCACACAGTGACAGAATCGGAAGGTAAGAACGATCCCATAAGATTTTCCCATTCTGTTTTGGGGATTTATTTTTTTGAAATTGATTACGATTGTTACAAAGAACATACTTTTGAGATACCATCAAAGTTACAATTAGGCCTCTGCCCACGAATCCATAATAGCGCATGTCTAGTACTAACTAACTTAGTATTTAGTTTGACTAACAAGACTAACATTCCTGACATGTGGACCATGTTCTTCAATTGCTCTAAAACATAGGATGGAGCCAGAGTAGGATGTGTTATAATCGATCTTAGTCAAGGAAAAATGCTAATATCATGTCGCTTAGAGTTTGAATGTACTAACAACATTTTTGAATACGAAGCCTTAGTTCAAGGCCTTAAAAAAGCCATTGATCTTCAGGTAAAATATCTTAAGGCATTTGGTGATTCATAAACTATGGTTCGACGAGTAAGAAACATTATTCATTTCATGTCTCTGAATCTAAAGGCTTACCAACAAGAGGTATGGAATCATCTTTATTTGTTTGATGCATTTAATATGTATTCTATACCTCATGATAAAAATATAGATGATGATGTGTTGGCCAATGCATCATCTAGATTTATTCCCCCTGATTATAGTTTTCCGATTGAAATGATGTTTAGGCCCTCTGTACTAGACAATATCATGAGTTGGAGAGTGTTCGATAGTGATTCTCAGATTATCAACTTTCTTACTAGTTCAGACACATTCTAAAATTCAGTGATCGATGATGAGGTACATCAACAAGAGTTACAAACTTATCGAGAAGAAACAAACAAGATGAAGACAAATTTTGTTCTGAAAAAAGTGTTAACTCTTGAAAAAATATTTG